>JALRMF010000119.1:0-129179 GCA_026120015.1 Dendrostoma leiphaemia | reverse complement strand
AATAGTACTCCGGAGCCTAACGGTATATCTAAGGGACTTGCAGAGACGTTTAATCCTGTATTTTAATTAAATTGTGGGTCACTTGTCCATGCTAATGTAAACAAAAACGCCTCTTGCCCCCCCCCCCCCCAAAAAAAAAAAGACTCTTCACGACACTTATACACCCCAAAGCATGCCAAAATGCAAGCCCAAAACCACGTCTTCAAGACATCTCCATAATACTCATACACCTTAAATCATGCCAAATTGAAAGCCCAAATATCCCGTCCAACGGCGCTACAGGTACCTTAGCTTTCTCTCAAGGTAAATTCGAAAGAGTGCTGACAGATCACGCTTCTACCTCCTTGCGGTAAACCTTGAGTGTCTCTCCTTTGTGACTTCCGCTCAGCGGAACGCCTCCTCCAATGGATACCATGCCCAGGCTCTCAAGATCGTGCTGTGCCTTGGTTGTGAAGGCCATGGCAAAGGCGACCTTGTCGAACTTCTCGTATGTGGGAGTCATGGGCTTGTTCAGCTTGTCGATGTCGGCCTGGACCTTGGCCTTCAGATTCTGCGTGTTCTTGTTCTCACATTTGAGCTCAATGACCATACCCTTCTTGTTCGAAGTCGTGGCGGGAGTGAAAGCAAAGTCGGCCGCCAAGTTGTGGTCAGTGTATACCCTGACCTCGCGGGTCTGGGAGTCTGCAGGAGTCCCTAACTCTGTCTTGATGTGGTTTTCGAGCCCGAACTGCGTGAAGCACTCCCATCCTCCGGTTGTGGTGGCGGCGGACTCCGCCAGAACCTTCTGGTTGGTTTTGACCGCCATCCAATCTTTGATGTACTCGTCGACGTTCAGAGAGGCCTGGTGCGGGGTGACTCCCGGCTTGCTTGGTGGCTTGCTTGGTGCACCAGGGGGGCGAGGGTCCTCTGCCGCCCTCATTCGCAGGCTTCTCCGGGGTCGTGGGTTGCGAATCAGCCCGGGCCGTGAGACTGTCCAGAAGTTCCACGGGCTGGGAGAAGGCAGGGGCGAGCAGGGCGCAGGCCGACAAGAGTATATAAAGGAGGAGCTTCATGTTGGATGTGTCGGGCGTGTATGTGCCTGTTTAAATTTGTGAAGCGAGGTGGTTTGGCAGGACTGTCTGAGCCGGCAGATCTGGTGCGTGTATGTGTACGTGTAGATATCCGTGATAGTGGGAACAAGAGTGTCTTGACTTTGCAATAGAGAAGGACTGTCTGGCCAGCAGACTTGTGGAACTGTGTGTAAGAGATTCGAATGAAGGTCGCACCGGGCGATTGTTGAGCGAAGAGGCTGGAGGTACTGAAGAGAAGAAGGTGGTGCTGATGAGGGTAGAGAGGAGATTTGTTGCTTGACGAGAAGACCTGTACACTTATATAGTTTACTCGCTGTGCCAGACAACATGCCAGACACCGGTCGTTCTGCCGCTCATCTTTCACGATGGGTCTTCAAGGTTGGAATGAAGGCACAGTATACTGTCACTATCTCGGAGACCAACAGGCTCACCCGTGGACCTCGAGTCAGCGACCATCTCACCTCTTGATACGACACTCAGATCTGTAGCCCAACGTCTATGCAGAAGACTTGTTCCAGTCTGTGTACGACTCTGCTGCGTTCTTCGGGTGCAACTCGCCCCCATTGCGGCGAGGAGGCTGATAGTCCGGTTGGTAAACGTTGGTCAGTTCTGAGCTGACGGTGGGGGCCGTTGGGACCCACTAACTTGTAAATCCTTAAGTAAAGGAAAGCCTTGTGGGTGTGGTTGAATGCGGGCCGCCCTGTACCCGCAGGCGTTACGCAAGGTGCCCTTCTCCGCCCACCCGCTCGTTCCTCCCGTAGCGGGAGCCAAAATCGTTACGCAGCCGAAAAGAGTACGTATTTAAAACACATTTTCTTATATAAACTTCCAACTTTAATACTTTATAACTAAATAATTAATGATAATATATATATTATCTATTTTTATAAAGCTAAAATCCAAGGAGAAATAATAAATAGACATTCTAGGGTAGTGTAGCGGTGTGGGCTAAAAATGCTGTGTTGCAAGACTTATATCTATCTATTTTTATGTCAGTGCTTTCTTCCGCCCCAACGCGCCTCTAGATGCTACTTCAACTACAAGAATATAAACCTGGTTTACTTGAAAACGCCGCAGCAAGGTAGATGGGCAGTCATTCTCTGCAACTGAAGGGCGTAGCGACTCGCTTGCCTAATTCCAGGTACTTCTTCAGTAAGATAAGTAGGCCAGGTAGGTCTCGGCAGCCATCTGTAACAGGCCAGAAGTGGGCTGACCGGTCCACAGCAGTATTTCCATTCGAAGACACCAGTGATGGCAATCTTTAACGACCTCGCTGTGGAGCTCCAGGAGGCCATCTGGGAGCTTGTCCTGCCGCACCGCGGCGTGCACTGGTTCCAGGTCGAAGGCACCCTTCAGCCGGCGCCCTTCGTGCGCGACACTATCCGCTTTACGCAGATGTACAACTTCGGCGAGTGCACGCCCCAGACGACGGAAGCCGTCCTCGCCGCCCGCGGCAAGGTCCCTGAGCACATGGAGCGCATGTATAAGAAATTTGACCACGCGGGCGGCTTTTTCCGCCGGCTCCTGACCACCGTGCCGTCTGTTTGGGGCATATCCGGGCCCGGCGGCAAGGAGCAGCAGCAAGACGAGGCGGAAGAAGTAGCCTACACCCGCCGCTGCAGGCAGCTGTCGACCTACACCCAAGTCACCGTGCTTCTCTCGGCGTGCCGACTGTCGCGCCTCGTCGCCCTGCGGCATATTGAGAGCAATCGCGATAACAGCTGGCACCTCTTCCGCGGCATGGGCCCGCTGTATAGGCCGCGCCCGATGGACGTCTGGGAGTCGCAGTACCGCGGCGATGACGAGCCGGATACGCCCCACAGCATCGTGGCCAGAGGCTGCTCATGGGAAGTGCTCCTGCCGAGGATCTATATGCTCGACCTTGCCGTCTTTAGGCTGCATGACAGTCAAGGGAGGCCGACGCAGATGCTCCGGCATGGGCCGTGGCAGTACGCCATTGAACACGATATGTACGATAGTACCTACTCCCATTTCAACCGCGTGGCTATCGAGTGGCACCCGCAGTGGAGTACGCCGGCTGGCCGCGAAGATTTCTGCGCAGGCAACGTCAGGGCGTTCGTCCGCCTGATGAAATGCAGCCCTCAATCCAGAAGGCACCTGTACTGGCTGGTTGACGGTATCCCACGACCGGATTGGAATCGGGACTATCCAGCTGTAGTGGAAACTGTCCTTGAAGAGGCAATAGCCAATCACTACGCGATCAAGTCGTTCTTGGATGATTGGGAGGATCTGAGCGACGACAAGAGGGCGGAGCTAGCGCATCTCCACCTGGATCAGGAGTTTGAAGCTAACGGACGGCGGTACTATATCGTCTTTGTGGTGAAGGGCTATTTCGACGCGCCGTTGGATCAGTGGCTGGAGGACGCTGGGCTGGACCACGATGGGCCGTTTCCGGGCGGCGAAGATATATGGCCTGAGGAGCTGAGAGCGCCGGCCCGGTTTGCGTACGACATTTTGTGCTCTCATAGCAACCTGAGTACACATCCCAATCTTTCTTATATTTTGAGCTGGGAGCCCATTTAGTACACGCCCGGCTATATAGCTCCATGTCAGATCTCTTTGGAATGCCCTAGGGGGCTTTGGAGATGATTTCAATTGAAGTTGAGTGAAGCACAGAGTCGGGATACAAGAATTTTGAAATTTAGGCTCTGGAAATCAACCCATATTCTGGAAGGCCACCATGGTATTCTTCAAATTGAAGTTTTCTTCACAGCCTGAGAAGACAGGTGAATATATGTCAAGGCACCGCTTGGTACTCATAAGTTTTTCAGCTTCGAAAGAACAGTTGCGACTGGTTCCAAGGCCACATTTGGGGATGTTCTTCGAAGAGGTCATAATGACTCTGGTCGTTGCGTGAATGTCCTTGCCTGAAAGGCCTCTGTTAGGTAGAGCACATATGAGCCTTTCCTTCTCCGATGCAAAACAAGAACAAATTCCATGGGGCTCTCTTGACGTTGGAAACTCAAAATGAACAGCGCGTGTGGTAACGCACTGGGATCAGATATATTGTATTCGTAAAGGATGGTCTGAGGGAAGAAAGGAAGCAGATTTCCATTCCTCAACCTGCAAATCGTAGCTGTCTATGTGCCTGAAGTCTGTGCATATTCCCAAGCTTTATCACATTGGGCTTGTAAATAGTGATCATGTATCATGGCCAACTGGTGGTCACGTGGCCGTTGGCAACCCAGACTTTCTGCCATCGCACGAATTCTGTTGTATGGAGACGGACAGATGCTATGTTGACTGAAGGTAGAATGCTGAGATGGTTTCTTCGTAACAACAAAGTTCCAGGGTGTCTGTCAGGTCAATTGTCTCTCGGAGCATGTAAATTCTTGCATGCCCACGTGTAAGGCGTCGTGTTGTGGAGCTGAGACAAGGATGGCACTTAGGTTGATTCAATTCAATTGCCGGAAACTGCCCAGCCATACTTCATTGTGAGGTGCCTGACCTTCCACGCGGAGAGGAATCATCGAGTTGGCAAATAGGACTGACATAGCATATCATGTGTGCACGCTGTTTCCAGAGAGCCCTCGATGTGTACAGAACCTACATCGGCCCAAGGTACCTAGGTAACTGTTGATTATGACGATCAGATTGAGCGACGACATGTATTGTAAGTGGATAGGTCTCAAGCCAGGAAGATGTAAGGAACTTCGGTGAGGATGTGTAGGTTAGCCTGTTGGGTACCATGGAGGACACACTTTAGGGGCATCTGGAGCGCCACATGTAGCCAAAGCCATAACCTGCGTACTGCTGCGATTTTAAACAGTGTTCTGGTAGTAGATTCTCATATGACGTTTCTAATACGTTTGTTTGGTTCAAGCCGGAAAATCCAAAACAAAGCAGAACTTTCCTCTCCAGGTTTCATCGCTTCTCCTCAGGCTGTGTTGGTCCATGCTGAAACCTAGTACCTATGACCGGCTGAAGATGTGCCCATCACAACGCCCAATCCTGGACCGTACTTATTCGCTTGTGAAAATCTATCTATAGTGACGGAGCATTCTCACACAGACGTTGCAGACCGCAAGCATTTCGACGTTGTACCCGGATCCATGGGTAATTGCTTGTGACAAGCTCAATGCAAGCCGTCGATGTGATAGCCTTTGAGCTTTACGAGTCAGTCGCTGTTCATTGGATATCACAGACATCGGCGGCCAGCAGGATTGAGGGGTCCCAAGGCCCAAGGGCACAAGCAGCCGGTACATAATAGATACGACGCGTCAACCTCCTTGATCCAAACCTGTATTTGAACCATTTCGAAAGGGTCATCATGCGGAGCGCTGATCTGATACCCGCGAACACAGGTTTTAAAGACCCTTGGTGCTCAGTGTTCCTAACTCTGCTCGTCCGAGCTCGAGGGGGTTTCCACCTCCGTGCATCTCAACGACGCCTTCCGAATACTCTGCAAGCGCGTCCTCGTCAGGCCCGGTTGGGACTCGACGAGACCGTCATGAATGGCACATCATATTCAGATACTGGCCCAGCGAACCGAGCGCCACACGCTGCAGCCGTGATCGTATCGTTGAGCGGGATCGCCACCTTGTTCGTTGCCGCCAGGATCTACACCTGCTCGGTGCTGCTGCGAAGGAGGCTCTACCCGGAAGAGTGGTGCATCCTGGCGAGTGCCATGCTCTTGTGGGCCTCGATCGCCTGCGTGCTGGTTGCCAACTCCTGGGGACTGGGCCGCCATCGGGACAGCCTGTCCCAGGACGAGCAGCTGCACGTGAAATTCTGGTACCTGATGGGGACGACGCCGAGTCTGTTGAGCGTGTCTCTGCCCAAGGTGTCGGTCGTGAATCTGCGTACGCCACCGTCTTCCGTCTCGTCAGCACCACGTCGTGCGTTGCTTCCATGGCTGACTGCTTGATATCGCAGTGTGCAGATTGTTTAATCCGGTTCAGTGGCACCGGGTGCTCTTGTGGTCCTTGGCAGTCACCTGTGTTTTACAATTCGTCGTTGCCTGCTTGGTGCTCCTCCTCGGTTGTAAACCAATCGAAGCGTCCTGGGATATAACAATACACAACGCTCAGTGTATAGACAGCGATGCATTTATCCATTATTGTTACTACGCCGCTGGTTAGCAACTCCCCCTCCCCCTCCCCTTTCGCCCCGCCCCCCCCCCCCCCAAAAAAAAAATAGAAACACGGCAGAACCGCGATGTGAACCTCATTAGCTGCCAGGTGGAGCGCTTCGCGAATCGAGCTCATATATTGTTAGCATTCTCCGCCACTTTGGACTTGTGCCTGGCTGTCTACCCAGCGACACAGTTCAGTCGACTCTCATGCAGTCTAAAGAAGAAAGCCTCTCTATCAGTGATGCTCGGGCTTGGCGTCTTGTACGTGACTCCGACCGACCCTGGGTGGTGGGGTGACCTTTACAGCTAAAACTGATAACACTTTGTGTGAGAAGCGCAAGCGCGGCCGCAGGGTACAAGGCGTCTATTCTGGGTGTGCTTACGATGGCAGACTATCCATGTAAGCCGCGATATGGAGGATTTAAGATCGCACTGCTGCTTCCAACTGCTCACTCGAACAGGGAACTACATTGAGCCTATCACTTGGACTGCTATAGAGGCGGCAGTCATCGTCATGGCAGCCTGTGTGCCAACATTACATCCGCTCTATGGAAAGGTCTATGTTTGCCTCGCCCGTCTCATGACGACCGGCAGCAGACGTGTGACCGAGGCTCTTCCTACGATCCAGAGGCAGACGCGTGATCCTGAGCCACCAAAGGGCTATTGGACAAAGATGATAGACCTCATCGTCTCGGATCTGTCCAAGACTACCTCGTCGCGGTCGACACCGGTTAGCGTCGAGACTGTCCTGCAAACACGAACGCTTGAAGATGCGGCTAATGTCGCTCAGCCACCTGACGTTATATGGCACAGTAATATTGTCCGCTCTTCATCCATGTTGAGGATGCAGACGAGAAGCTCGAGGGCTGAGCAGTCTTTCGTTTTCGACGACGTCGAAAGTGGCCCAAGTAAGGCTGTACAGTACGAACCCCTGGGTTTTTTTAATAGTGGGTGACCTTGAGGATGTATATGACCAATTGAAATCGTCACCCAGCCTGACTCGGATATGGCGTTGAGGCACGCTACATGAAAGTGGCCCTGTTTGTGGAGATTACATGTCAGCTACCTAGGTACCTAGTACATTTACCTATTAAGATATCCCCTGTTTTTCTCAATCGATCGTTGCAGCCGCCTTGGCATCCAGTTTACGAGGCTTTGCAATATGCTCTTTTTAGTCTTTGCAAAGACTACAGAGTAGAAAAGGTGCCCTTGTGAAGACCAACTGCCCTGGTGAGGACCGGTTGCCTTTGAAGACCAACCCCCCTCCTCCCCAATCACACACATACACACACTATGTCCCCCCCTCCCCCCCTCTCCCTCTCTCTCTCCCTCCAGCTCTCTCTCTCCCTTCATTGGCCTGACAGTAGTTGCAATAAGCTTTGAAGCATCGGCGTAACAGGGATAGCTGAGCAGGCCACACGACTATCGTTGTTCTAACTCCACATGAGGCTGATGCCTCATCGCAAATGAACCTTTCACAGTGGAATCTTGGAGCATGGTGGCTATCTAGATAGTTAAGATTGTGTTGTGGGTATACGCAACTCTCGGCAGAAGCCTCGATCACTGAACAGCTTCCCATCGTATCCTCGTTCTCGAGGGGCCTCGCCCCCTCTCGAGGTCGCCACTGAACCTCCTACTCCGCGCATCGAAGCTCGGCCTCGCCCACGACGACACGTCGTGTCCACTTCCCATGCTCAGCCTCTGCGCCCCATACCTCACGGGCGACATGCCCAGCCTCCCATTTTCGTACCGGTCTCTTTCTCGACTAAATCTCGTAAAAGGCTCTGGCCCCTCCAGCCCACGCCTCTTCCAGTCCATGTCGTCAGGAAAGGACAAGTACGCACCAGTCGACGCGCCACCGCCCATGCTTGGTTTCTCGTCACCTCTCGACGGCCAGGTTGATCCGTCTCCTGAATGAAAAGGTCTTTGTCGGCTGTATTGGGACTTGCCAGGGCGGCAGCTGGCGCATTTTTTGATACCACCGACGATGGTCTTACAGGCATCCGAGATGTCGTGTACCATGAAGGCTGCCGCCACAAAGACGAAGGAGATTGCGAGACCGATTCCAAACATGTATTTCGTAACGTAGCCCAGAGTAAGTCGTCCGCCACCAAACTCTGCCAGGTCGATGGAGAAGAATGCCGCGATGAACGACATAGGTAAGAATACTATAGTAACAATGGTAAAAACCATGATGGTTTGTCCTTCCCAAGTGTTAGCATGTGGAAGCTGTAGTAGGCAGTAAAATGTGTGAGGTGAGGTGATGAATTCTGCTAGTGAAGCAGCCGCGAGGCTGCAGTGAAGGCTTTATAGCCTTGCGCACGGACCAGCTGGGACCCTGAGCCTGTCACCCGTGGCTGGTTCCACACAGCATCTAGGAACCGTTGGGTGGAAGGAAGGGCAGGGGGCGGAAGAATACGACAGACCTTGTTTGGCCGCAATGATGGCCTGCTCGCGCGCAAATCGTGCCTCCAGCGCGTTGGACTGCTTCTGCTTCAGATCCAACAGGTTCGTCAGGCTCAGAGAGATGCCCCTGGCCTGCGCGTTCATACGCAACACGTCGTCGTCGCGCTCCTCGATCAGGCGCATCTGATCCTGAAAGCGCAGCTTGATGTCTTTGAGGATCGGGTCGACCGCGGTCTTGTGGCTGCCCCCGACGCGCAGCTCATGCTCAATGTTGAGCTGGAGCTTCGCCAAGACAGACATCTGGAAACGCAGAACGACGTCGATAATCTGCAGCTCGTCTTGGATATCCTTGATCTCCGCGAGCAGCTTGGTCTCCTGGTGGATATTGAGCATGTCGTCGGCGAACTCGTCCTCGTCATGCCCTTCACTTCCGTGGCGGTGCTGCCTGAGCCACCGTGTCGACTTCTCCGAGGCTTTGTTGAACTTGTCAAAGAGCCTCGACTCCTGGTCCGTCACGTTGCCGATGCTACTCTCGAACATGTCCAGAAATTGGAACTGCTGCTCATGGAATCGGTCGAACGTCGTGCCAGCGCAACGGTGGGTGATTACCATGGCGAGGTCGTATACTGATTGGATTTGCCCTCGTATCTTCGCATTGGTCTCTTCTATGATGCCATCCACGACGTTCAGCGGGTCTTGTTTTGGCTGATTCCAACGCTGTGGAAAACATGTGATAACCGTATCTAGACGATCTGTTTAGTATCGTAGTCACCGCCATAAGCTCGCCGTGAAGGAAACCTACCACCGCCTAGGATCCACATCCAAAGTTGATCCACCATGAACAATTTGGGCTCTTCACGTTGTCGATATTTCTGACAATACCGCCACACGACCTGATCCGAATCTCGCTGGGTCGTGTCGATTCCACTAGAGACTATCAGCTTGCGGGAACAGAGCACAAAGCAACTTTGGAATCCGTAACAGTAAGAAAGGGGTGCCTACTGGTAATAGAATTGGTCCAAAGTCCTCCTAGGATGCAGATGCTGATCCATATATGCATGAATGAGAAGCTCGTCTCGCGAGGCGTTGTCAGACGGGGCCTCGCCCTGCTGCGCTTTTTCTATCGTTCTCGCCATGCGAGTCAGGCGACCATGAGTCTCATAATGGAGAAAAGGCATCTGAAGAAGCACAATCAGCGATTAGTCTCCCGCAATGTAGCACTCTCGAATTTCTGAACGTACGAAAAGTACCATCTTCCCATTGTTCACCAATTGTCTGAACGCCGCGGTGGAGGCGAAGGAAGGTGTTCTGCTACCCGACTTGGCATCTTTGCTTCCTGCTGGGTTTCCAGGATGACCTTTGTGTCGTTTGGAGCGCTGTGGGTGGCGCCCAGCGATCTGCTCAGATTTCCCCTTCTTCTTGGTGTCCGGCTTGCCCGAGCTATTTTCTAAAAATGAGCCTGATGTGGTGGACTCCGCTCCAGTGGCGTGATTTGGGCCCCCGTGGGGCTCGTCTGGCCGTTCCATAACAGAGCCGAGGGAGCTGTCTTCGTTCTCTGCTCTGCGGCTTGGTATGCGTTCGCAGTAATGCCTCATGAAATTGGCGTGTGCTAGGGGTCCCCTATGTTCCTGGTCGAAGCATTTCTCCAAGGCCTTGAAGCCCTCCACGTCACGATGACCGCCCTCGATGAAGGACTTTGCAAGAAGAGTATCAATCCAGGCAATGTTATTGGCTGGGAGATGGATCCAACGGAAGTGAGGTTGCCACTTGATGTTCTTGGTCAGAACAGGCACAGTTGGCTTGTCAGTCTTGTGGTCCCAGCCGTACAGCAAGTCGTAGACCGTATGCTTGAAGACCAGCTGTGGCTTCTTGTCTTTGACCGTGTCCTTGAGGTACTTTTGCTCCTGGAATTCCCCGAAATCGACGATCGTAGCTTCGAACTTCTTGGACGCCTCCCGGGCGCTATGTGTTAGCCTGTGCGCGTGACGTGCCGGAGACAACAGCTGAACGATGTTGTTGTGATATCTCTCGGCGGCGCAGATCATTGGGGTCCTTTCAGCCAGGTCCTTGCTGTTGAGTTTGGCCTCGGGCCTTTCGAGGAGCAAATTCACGACTTCTTCATGTCCATTGAACGACGCCCAGTGAAGTGCTGTCATGCGATCCGAAAGTTCTGCATTGACGTTTGCGCCGTTGTCTAACAGCTTGGCGACAACTTCAGTGTGACCCTTGTCCGCGGCGTTGATCAGAGGTGTCCATCGGCCATCAGACACGGCGCCTACATTGGCGCCGTGCTTCAACAGGAGATCAACAAGCTCCACCCGGTTCAGAGAGCTTGCAAGATGTAGTGTCGTCTTGCCGCGATTCTGGACAGCATTGACGTTGGCCTTGGGCCCAGACGCATCACTCAACAGGCACCTCGCGAATTCGACGCGATCATTAGTCGCCGTCCAATGCAGTGGTGAGCGTCTCGTCGAGTCGCGGAGGTTTGGATTGGCCCCTTTTGCAAGAAGCAGGCTGACAATCTCAACGTTCCACTTGCTAGACTTCTCCGATGCGAGAAACAGGAGTGGCGTCCGGCCGTCGTCGGCCCCCGGCCTCCCATTCTTGTCCTTCCCTCCGTCCGGGTCGGCGCCGGCGTCAAGAAGAGCCTTCACCACCAGCGTCTTGCCCTTTAGGGCAGCCAGACATAGTGCCGTCTGCCCAGTCTTGGGTTGTCGCCAGTCCGGATCTGCTTTGCGAACCAGCAGCTCCTTGACGATTTCCAGGTGTCCAGCCTCAGCGGCCTTGAAGAGAGGAGACACATCCTTCTCCTTTTTGGGATGAACATCTGCGCCAGCTGCGAGTAGTAGGCGCAAGACGGCGAGGCTCCCCTTTATGGCAGCTTTGGTCTGCACAAAAAGTTGGTTAGTGGGTGGCTCATCAGACTCCCCAGGTGCGTATCAAGACAAGCTCTGGCGTCCGTTCCGACGTTGAGGTTGTCGTTCTGGGGCGGGAGCCGAGGGGTATGCTCACCAGCGCTTGCCTCAGGGTATCATGGTCTGCTGGGGTTGTCCACCTCTCCTCTCGAAGCAACTCTACGACTCGAATCTCGTTCACGGACAGAGTCGCGCTCAGTAACTTGACATGCTTCTGCATATTTTCCGGTGCATTGCTGCTGGACAGACTGGCGGTGGTCGCCATGGGGCGCGCGCACCAAGGCAGTCGGAGGCAAGTCGCGTGGTGTACGTCTCACCGATGCTGATGCTGATGCTGATGCCGATGCTGCTACTCGGTTAACCGAAAAAGGCCGGACAAGGCTCACGGAGATGATCGCATTTTGACCGGCATTAGGGCTACTGCGGTCACCACAACTGCAGACGCAGCTTCATGGCCGTTGGTTGGTGGTGGGAGGTTACCTCGCTACACAACGACTCCCGTACAGCCTGCGGTGAGTTACTTGACAGATCCTTGCCCTCGAGGGTGGGTGGATATTCAATTCACTCACTCACCTTGCGGGCCTCGCACGTGGGAGGTTGTGGGTGAGGCCAGCCGCCGCCAGGGATCAGGGATTACTTGGTCACTTCAGGGGACCGGGGTCTAAGTATAAGTAGACCGGCGGCGCTGGAAACACCGGACGACATCGCTGGGCAAGGGTTTAGTTGTAAACTCCAACCACCCAAACTTCCAACCATATACCTAACAAGGCTGCAACCACTCTTCCCATCACCACAGTACAGTACCGCTTCTCGGCCTAGCTCCCGGGACGATCTTTTTCTCATAAACCCCCCCCCCCGGGTCAAGCCAACCCAGCACAGGGAAACGCGCACGGCCATGGCAGCCGCGGCCGCAGCCCAGCGCTTCAAGCTCGCCTTCCGCGTGCCCACGTCCCACCTCGACGCCTGCAAGAAGGCCATCTTCGCCGCCGGCGCGGGCCGGTACCCGGGCGCGGGCAGCTACACCGAGTGCTGCTTCACCGTCCTGGGCACGGGCCAGTTCCGGCCGGGCGACGCCGCGAGCCCCCACATCGGGACCCCGGGCGCCGTCGAGGAGGTCCAGGAGGCGAGCGTCGAGACGCTGTGCGCCGGCGAGGAGGTCGCCCGCAGGGCGGTCACGGCGTTGAAGGGGTAAGTTTGTTTGCTCTCGGGCTGGAGCTGCAGCGGACCTTGCACAAACAACCTGCTGGTCATCGCCTCGACCCGGCTGGGCTGACATGAGCACCAGAGCTCACCCCTACGAGGAACCTGGTTATGAGGTCTTCAAACTTGAGGATTTCTAGACAGTGTCCAGGGGTCCGTGGCGATCATATGGCTTGCACCATAGTCGGCAACCCTGCAGTCGGCTGATCCGGCCGTGTGAACGAGCGCAACTTTAGTGATGATGTTTTCAAAGGCTCACCTAGGGGAGGTTTTTTCCCGAGGAAGGATCATTCCAGAGGATGGCATCAGAAGAGACATCTCCCCAACAGGACATCTCCCATGATACGCTCAATTCTTTCAAGTCTATCTGATATGAATCTGAGCGCGGTTGGTCGGATGGCTCCTTCACGAACGGAGCCAAGACGACCTTGAGAATCGACCTGTCAACTGGGAATATTCAGGATTGGATCACTCGCCTCCTCATGTGGGAGATATGTCTTCTTTTCTCCGATCTGCCTCTGCAGCCTGAGCGTGCAAAATGGAACCGACTAGAGGAACTGGGCTGATATCCAGTCGATCCGCAAACGAGGAGACTCGACTTGCAATCTGACGGGACCTAGCTCGTGGTTCGCATCTACGACACGTGCACGTTATATCTCACTCGTCGACTTGCTTGTCTCAAATCAAGTGTGATGGCCATCCAATTCCATTCTTCACCTGGTGAAAAGCATCGCCGAGAGAGATGCAGTCTGGGCATCTCGTGTGGTCCCTAATACTACTACTGCCCTGTTGTCCAATCTAGAAAGAACAAAACCCGTGACTCCACAAGAAAAATTGGACAGACCAGACTTAAAGAGGTAGTCTCACTTGTAATGTCGATCTTGTTCCGGAAGAAGCACTCCCAAAGTACATTTGAACTGCGCCGGCCCGTCCGCGTCTATAAGGTTTTTCGGTCTGCCCCCAGTGGATCCAGAGCACCCAAGCTAGTCGCCCCTTCATTCTTTCTATTGTCATCCTCCGTGTGTCAAAACTTCGAGTCCTAGTGCTTAGGTCTCTAATCTAACGCTATCTTGGACATCCTCTTCGACATGCTGTGCCATTTTGTTAGCCATGGGGTTTCAAGAGAGACTACCTAGGTAGACCAGAACGGGGCCAAAGGCGGGGGAGCAGCTCACAAATCATAGAAAGCAAACTGGCTCGGCTGGCTGCCAAACTCATACACGAACCGACTAGCCAGGTACGAGCCGAAGATGGCGCAGAGGTACGCGTCGGGCACCCTCTCGATGACGGTGTCCAGGCCGATCTTGTCGAGCAGCAGCTGCGGGAGCGCGTCCCGCAGCACGGCCTTGCGGATCCGCTCGTTCTTCCAGAGGTCGCTGTGCTGCAGCTCCTCGTCGAGCGTCGTGATCGCAACGGACAGCTTGTCGGACAGGACGGAGCGCGAGACGCCCGATTGTTCGTGCTCGCGCCAGATGGCCTCGAACTCGAGACGTGCGTTCTCGCAGATCTTGGCCTGGACCTCCTTCACGTAGGACTTGTAGAAGGTAGGCACGGTGTCCTGTTCGTCGTGGCACATGTGTTGCACGAAACCGTCGTCGTCGAAGCTGAGTGAAGCGAGGACCTCGAGCGACGAGGACGTCACTCCGCCCTTGTTGGCACTGGCATCCTTGAACACAACGCAGCCGGCCTCCTCCAGGCGCAGCTTGGCGTCCTGGGTGATGAACAGGTTCGCGCCCTCGACGATGTACGGAATGGTGGACTTGCCCTCCTTGATAAGCTTGGCGACACTGACCAGGTCAATCGACTCTGGTCGGCCACCGCAAGGGACGAACATGTCTGTCAGACCGGTAGCGCGGAGATGGAAGGTGTTGCGGAAGGACGTGCCGTTGCCGACAAACTCGCCATTGGGCAGAGTAACGTTGGCGTCGTCGCATAGGATTCGGTAGCCATCCTTGGACAGCTTGGACATGTCGAATTCGGAGATCATGACGCGCTCCTTGGCAAGGCGGAGGAGCTCCTCCTTGTTGATTCCATTCGGATCAACAAGCACACCTGACCCGTCAACAATAGACGTGTACTTCTCGTTGCTGAGGAGGATCTCGTTGCTGCCCAAGTCGCCGTCGGGACCACCGGTTTGCATCTTCCTGACCGTGGCAGGGTCAAGCTTCAGCTTCCTGTAGACCCCCTTCACGTACTCACGAACGCTAAGGGTGGTCATGCCATAGGAGTCGTGAGGAATGCCACCAAGTCTGGGAGATTTGCCCGTGAAGAATGACTTCCACCACGGTGCACCACGAGCTCGGGCGTGCTCGGTCGCCCAGTCGACGAGGTCTGCAGTGTTCTCATCAGGGCCCATGAAAATGATTTCCTGCTTGCCGTAAAGATCCACAATAGGATTCTTGATTCCGGGCGTCTCAGCAGGAAGAAGCAAATCCAGAATGCTGTCGATGTACTTCTCGAATGCCTCCCGTGTCCGGTTTTGCTGCTTGGGGTCCAGCAAGATCACACCCTTGGACCCGCCTTCGGGAATGTCCTTGTTCTTCCGCTGCTGCGTACTGGCCAAGCCATAGTTCTCGTCAAACATATTGCGAGCATTGATGGCATAGGCCTCCTTGCTGCGGGATTTGACGATACGGATACCGCCGCGCGCTACGTCCTTGAAGCGAAGGTGAAACCCGCGAGATTCTGCCGAGATGACGAGGAACATCCCAAACAGCGCCTTAGGGTACTCGGTGTCTGGGAGGAAGGCAGGGTCTAGGCGGAAGCTAAGCGCTACCTTGGTCGGTGTAAAGTAGTTGGTCTTCAGGATCGCGCTGTTGAATGTCCGAAATGCGTTCATGACCATGTCTTCGTGTTCCGTGGAGACCGCTCTGGCGATGACATCCTTCAATTTCTGGTCAGACAGAACCTCGACAGCTGGCGTAGGAGCCACCGCGTGTTGATCGAAGTCGGGACCGACGCTGAGATGCACATTGGCAAACGAGGCGTACAGGGTCTTGATGAGTTGAGGGTATGAAGCGATGATCTCAAGAATGTAGTCCGGTGTGAAGGTCTCAGTCCTGAGTCTGCGCTTCAGTCTGGACAGAAGTGCTTGATTCGCGCTGTTCTTGGTGTCCAAGGCCTCGGAGAGGGACACGTATTCCGAGCCCAGACGGTTCAAAAAGTGCTGCGTGAAAACCCAAACGCAGTGTCCGTAGATGGTTTCTTGAAGGCTGAGTTCGCCCGAGGCAAAGAGTGAGTGCAGCTTGGTCTGGGGGATGCAGTACAGGAGAGAAACCTCCTTCATGATTTGATGAATGGACTGGTCGAACGGAGGGTACGCTCCCCCGAGGTTGGTCGCAGGCCTGAGGTAGATACTCATGACTGTTATGCCATTTGAGAACTGCTCGACATATTTCCTGGAGCTCGTAACGCCGTAGTAGTGGTACAAGTCGGAGAGGGCACTAAACATTCCCCTGGCCGTGCGTGAGCGGAAAGCCACGACGAGACGCTTCTCCTGAGAGTCACCGTGGTCGAAAACCTCGATCACTGGGCCAGTCCGGCTGACGGCAACCTCGATGATCTCCCGATACATCTGCTTCGTATTGTCGGTGGCCTTGGCGAGGAACATGCGGTCGCTAATGATCTCCAGGCGGGTCTCGTTGGGGTCAGCCTTGGGCTCAACGAACTGGCACTGGTAGACGAAATAGCACCGCAGTGACACCTTCGCGTCGGGTTTGTCGCCCAGGACTCCTGAGGACCGGAAGGTTTCCACGCGGAAGCGGTCGGTCAGGTTGCCGTCCAGGTACTTGTTCTCCAGCCTAGTCTCGAAGCGAGGGCCTCCTATGGCGCTCTTTCCAGGCTCGCTGGTATCAATGTAGATAGCATGATCCCTGGCTTCCATGTCGAGCCTGATCTCTTCGCGCCTGTCCTTGCGCGACGAGGCAGCAACCTTTGCAGCATATAGGGAGGTGACATGATCCGCAATGACGGATGTTGCCTCAAGCTGGAAATACACATCATCAATGCCCAGGTCGTTGTAGAACCACGCAATTTGCGCTTCTACACGGTCTTCTGGGATCCAGCCATTCTTCAGAATCAAAGATTTGACTGTGACGAGCATGTCAGTATCACCCGGGGGGTGGGCCATGTTAGACATGTAACTGCTCACCCTCCTTCATCTGATCTGCCTTTCCAATAAACGCCGGAGCAATGTATCCTACTGTCGCGGACCGCAGCACCCTATAGCCGTTGCCGTTGATCTTTGCGGCGCCCGAAGGTAGGCCATGACTACTGACTGAAGTGGGCTGGGGAGATGCGTGTCGAGAAGGGTCTTCCCTGATCTTGTCGACCAGTTTATGCCCAGCAGCGGTAATTGGGGATGGTGATGAAGAAGCCATGGTCATGACGTCGTCAGAGTCGGCGACAGTGTCGTCTGATGAGTCGAAAGGATCTGTGTATGTAGGAAAGCTGTCAAACGGCTTGAGGTCAGTCTCGATTGTCAAGCCCGGCGCCACAGGCGAGATGAGAGTATCAGTCGCCATTGTGTAAGAGCAAAGTTGGGAATGGACCATTGGAAGTGAAGTCCAGACAGGATGAGCCTCATGAGACTGACTGTGCTCAAAGAGACTGCTCAGAGGATGGAGATGACCTAGGGGAGAGCGAGATGACATATATATAGTCCAGCCAGGACCGTAGACTATCTTTCTGTCGTACAGATAACGGTATCCTTGTACCGCGGCCAGCCCGCTGTGCCATGACAACCGAGCCGAATATGGGTCTGTGAACGTGTAGGTGTGTTTGTGTGTGTGTGTGTGTGTGTGAGAGGGACGTGCGACGGGGCTGAGATACCGATAGTACCAGACTCGAGCTCGTGCTTGTGCTTGTGCTTGTGCATTACCTTGGTTTGTGAAGGGATGTACCTAGTGATACCGCGGTCGCGATAGCAGGTCCATGCTGTGGCAGTTCGTGAATCGGACACAAAAAAAAGGGAGGATGGGATGCGAGAGGTGGAAGACGGTCAGAGGACGGGCGTCAGCGAGCCAGCGGCCAACGAGACGGCCAGAGCCTATTTCCGTTTGCCGTGAGGACCAGAAGGAGCGGCGGCCATGGCCTGTCGCAAAAGCGGTTTGTTTCGCTTCATTCTGGGTCTTTCCTGCAGCTCGTCCGGATCCGAATCTGAAAACGGTACATCCAGAAAGGGGTGGGGCGAGGAAACGACGGCCTTGCGGGCGGCAGGGGTGGACTAACAAGGCGACTAGCCTTGGGTCGTGTCTCAGTGGTAGGATAACGGACAGACTGCACCACCATTGCCCCTGGGAAATGTACAGTTTCCCTCCTGCACACATTGCCATGTGGCACGTTGCTGGCTGCGCACTTGTGCGGTCTGCAAATGGCATATGCAGCCACTTCGGGACTTGTGGACCACGAGGTCACGCAAGGATGAGGACACCGAAGGGAAGGTGATTGTTCTTCACCGCTCTGGAATAATTGCAGCTCGCAGACTGATAAGAAAGGGCCCTGTGTTTTTGCATCTGTGCTTCTCGTGTTGGGATTGGGAGAATTAGACAGACACGAAAATCATACCGTACCGTCTTCGGCTGATCCGTAGAGGATCCGTTCGAATGGTGGGCTGTGCGCTTCCGGAAGAAAGATCGCGATGGACGGACTCGACGGAATTATTCCAATGGATCTCTAGTGGAGGAGAAAGGTAAAAAAAAAAAAAAAACCAAGTCTGGTGCGAAGAAGCAGGAGGTAGCGCCGGAGGTATGTCGTACGCTGCGCAGGTGGTGAGGCAGCTTTGATGGTCAACAAAGAAGCTGAAGAGGTCTCAGATGCGGTGGCTGATCTTTGCTTTCCGATCGGTCAGATATAAATGGAAAAGTTGGTTACAACCGATAAGAAATCGCCAGGTACCCGAAAGTTCGACGCCACCAGGGGTTGCAAGGAAAAGGGGGGGGGGTGTGGATGTAAGATACAATGAAATGCGTACCGGCTTGTGGTTCAGCTGTCGTTTAGCAGAGGCTGAGATATTCTGATGGACAAGCACAGGTGCCAGTCGACTCGCGGCGTCGTGTTGTCCGTCCTGCTTTTTATTTATTATTATTATTATTATTATTATTATCATTTCAAAACGGGCTAGAAAACGTGGCATGGATCAGGGGCCGTCCATCCGAGTTGAGCAAGCCCCAATGGAAAGGGGGGAGCCTGCTGAAGGGTGGAAAACAACAACAGGAAAACGAGCGGCAGCACAGGGCGATTTCTCGTAACCTTTGATGTCATCATTGCCCGAACCGACAGGATGGGAGTCCCCTGAAACAGAACAAAGACAAAAAACTCGATCGCAAGATAAGCGGCTGCCAATGGCGGGGCTCCTCTCAGCGGGCAGCGACCCGCTCGAGATGCACTGCATGTTGTGAACCCGCTCCTCGCCCGCCCGCGAACCCCTGAGGCTGGCGCTGCAACAGCACAACAACCTCAGCGCAGGGCAGCTGGCGGGGGCGGGGCTGTTCAGCTGTGCAAAACGCACCCGTCTGCCAACTCGGCCGTATCCGCAGTATCCGCTGGTGCCCAGAAACAAAGGCACCGGAGGGTCCGAGGAGAATACGAATGGCCACGACGGGTCATGAGTTGCATTTGGCGTGGATTGTGCTGGGAGCGAGTAAAACCGCTGAAGATGAGAAGAAACTCACCAGGGAATGTAGGTGTTCTAGACTGCCCAATCCGAGAAGATGAAACGATTCAGATGTTGACTGATAACAGAGTCACGAAATGCATACGCGAACGGATGCGGATGTCTAGGTATTTGATCGCCTTGAACCTGACATCCCGTCCTCGAGCCGGCGAGCTTGAGCAGTAGGTACCGTGTCGGAGAGATCACGAGGGCTTTAAATCGATCGTCGGTCTCACCCAAGTTTCTCAGGCCTCATGCACCATGACTCAATCAGCCAAGTAAGAAAAATTAAATAGGAAAAAAAGTCTGATGGTGCGTCGTCCATCGTGACATTTGGGACCTTCGTCCTATGTACAGAGTACCGAGTATATTACAACATGCACACGGCAACAACTTCCAGTCTGGGCGACAAGACACTACAAATTAAACCCTTTGGGAAGTCTTCCCCAGGTTTTCGGTTTGGCGACGATCATGGGCCTAAACTTGATCGGGCGTCCGCCCAAGGCCCTGATCTGACGAGGTACCTGAACGCCGGTACCTGGAAAAAGTGGACCCTCTTCACATGTTTCAATGCAACGATGCGGTTATTCGAGGCTCTGCGCTCAACAAAACGTCGCCATGGGCAGTTGAGGTGTTTTTTCCTGGGAAATCCCTTCATGGCAGAGGTGGAGCCTGGCTGCCAGCTTCCACCCAACGACTAGCTTCTGTGGGTACAAAGTGCTAACGCACATACTTGGTCATGTAGTTGGCACATTATTAGTTGGATCCAGGTCTGGCCGCCGAGGCCTGGGACACGGCCAACCTCGACGAGGACATTATGAGCACTCGCGCACCTCTTAGCCTTCATCCCGGTACCGGTGACCAAGATGTCGTTTCTCCCACCTAAACGATAGCACAGTGTTCAACTGATCATCGTCAGGCAATGTCGCGACTCGCGAGGAGCTGTTGTGGGTTTTCGACGCAGTCGTCATATGTGGAATGTATTGCTCAACGTATTGTACACAGGGAATCCACTCTACTACAGTAGCGCCAGCTCAGGAGTCAGTGCTCACAGACGGCTCCATGCCGTGTCACTGCGCGTACCGAGGTACTCCGGTAAACCATCAATCGGAATGTCAGTGTCTTGGCCGCCCTCGAGATTTGTGACATGTTTTGCGTCCTGAATGTTTGTGGGGAACGCACTGCCGGAGGAGGAGTGATTGCGGTATTGCGGTCACAGAAGAGCGCAACGTGACCTCACGATGTGTCAAAACTAGCGGTGTTGTACGTAAAAAGCCGTCTCGCGAGTCCTCAAACTTGACCTCCATCCTGGGCGAGCCGAAGGTGTGACATCGGTTCGGCTGACCCCATCCGCTTCGCCGTGGCCCGCCCGGTGTAGCCCGTGCTGCGCTGGCGACGGTCTAGGCGGTTTTTGTTACCCCCATTTTACTTCATCGCGAGGCCAACTCCGCAGTTTCGTCGCAAAAATCCGGGGTATCACGCGACACCACAGCTCCATTCCGCCAGATCTGCAATTCCCCCGGATTTTCTCTCCCGTGAGCTTTGACCTGCGTCAAGTCTTGAGACTGTCATCATCCTCAGGTGGGGTGAGGACGTCCGGAGAGAACCCCGCGAGGTTGTCCGGGCGACTGATGCCGAGAGTACCAAACAAAGTAGCCTGAAGTTGGACGAATTCTAGAAGCCCTGTGTAGCGTTTCCGAGTTCCGGGTAGAGTGGAGCACAGCGGCCCTTGGCGAATGTCACCAGCCCAAGAAAGAAGCCCCCAAATGCCTGAGCCTATAACTTATTATTACATGGTAGACTCCGAAGACTTGGACGCTCATCAACAGCCATAGCTTTCGCTCGTCGACACTCGTCTCGACATTCCGGTGTCCTCTGACAACTGCCATACCGTAGCAACCACGGCCCCCCCCCCCCCGTCTCTTGACCTGGCAGCCAAGCGGGCCAGCTGGTCCGCCAGGCCAGTTGACCGTTTCGATCCAAGTAAGGGATTGCTGGTCCCCAAAACAGGCAAAGTGCAACCGCACCGCACCGCACCGCACCGCAGCGCAGCGCAGCGCAGCGCAGCGCATGCCCTGTTGTTCTATTTTTACGGGGAAAAAACGACAGCACGCCGTCAAGGTCGCCGCTAAGGCACTGGGACGACCCGACCATCGACACGCCGTCTCTGCCCGTTTGGAATCCCCCTGATCGACGGGAACACGAGCTGGACACTGCCACGTCGTCTTCCCCCCTACGAAAGGCTCAAGCGTGACGCTTATCAGGAGGCCTTGCGCTTCGTAATCTCGCAAACTCCCGGCGCCCGCCCCCTTTGGAGTCGTACGGACATCTGAAGTAATACTGCCTAATAATCTGTCTGGAGGGCGCCGGCGGGAGAGCCCCCCGTAATCTTGCTACCCAGGCTACCCAGGCTACCCAGGTCCTTCCATCAATCTCACGTACTGGTTGTACGATAACTTCGCCGCGCTGACCAGTCGCCGGGTCTGTCAAATGAGATGCCCAAGACCTCTTATCTACAGATTATTTACGGGAGGTTTCCTGCATACCAGCTGCTGCAGAGCAGGGGCTTCAAGGGCGCGCCTCATCCTGCAGCTGGTGAATAGCGTCAGCCCTACCGCAGCAGGTCAGGGTCTTGTCTCGGACACTGTCCAACAATTCACTGCGTCCTTGTCGCAAAACAAGCTGTTGTCATCAGCACCAAGCATGGGTTGCATTAATAATAATAAAGTCCCAGGATTCAGACCGTGACACAAAAAAGCATGGCCAAGTGGCTGAATTGAAAGATACGGTATGACTGTGGACTGCGCACCGCCCATCCGGACGGCCGGCCTCTCGGGAGGAAGAACCTCCTTGGAAGAGTCCCTTGCCAAATCGAAGTAACCGACGATGCTTTTTGTTTGTGTTGTTGTTGTTGTTGATGATGACTTATCTTGGCAGCTGAAGTACTCGACGCCTCACTCCCGCTTTCCCACAGCGGCCAAAATCTCATCCATCATGGCGTCCAAATGATTCCCGTGCGCGATCGAAACATGACCCTCCCCCTCCATCAAGTGAGGCCTCACCTGATCCTGGGGCAGATGCTCTGCCAGCCACTTGCCATGCGCAAACGGCACCATCAGGTCCTCGTCGCCCTGGCACAGCAGCACGGGGACCCCGATCTCGCCCAGGTCAAAGCCCCAGGGCCTGGTGAGCGCCAGGTCGTCGTCCACCCACCCGTCGACGCCGTTCTTCAGCGCCCCGCCGAGCGTCTCCACGATCTCCCGCCCCACCACGGGGTCCTCCAGGATCGCCTTCCTGTCCACCTCGGGCAGCAGGCTGGACATGTGCTCGACGATGGCCTCGGGGTCCGCGGATAGCATAGCCCGGGCCGCTGCGCGTCGCACAGCTTGGTGAGGGCCTCCTCACCTGCCAGCGCGGCGTTGAACTCCTCGACGTCTGGGCCCGGGACGGTCAGCCGAGTGGCCCACGGTCTTGTCCTCCTCCGACTGTGCCCCGGGCGGCACAGGCCGCAGGGTGACGCTCGAACTCACTATCGTCGCCGAAACCTGCGGAGAAATCTAAACCCTCCGCCGGATAAGGTGCAAGTCCACAAATGCACAGCGCAGCGAGCCAGCCGGGTAGACGCGCAGCAGCCGCCAGAGTGTGCGGTCCTGTACTCACCGGGGAGCTTGTTAGGTCTGACTCTGCCTCGCGCCTCGATCGGGGCTCTTTGGACGTACCGCCACCGCTACGTCCGGCGACGATGCACTCCTTGTGCCCTAGATGCTCGAGCAGCTCGTGAATGTCCGCCACGAAGTCCACAATGCTCCTGCCATGGTTTCTGCTGGAGTCCCCGTATCCGGCCCGTGAAAGGGTGATCAGCGTGATGTTCTTTTTCTCACAGATGGATCGCAAGACCGGATCGACAATGTAAGACCCCGGGGTTCCGTGGATCAAGACAAGAGGTAAGCCGTTCTCTGCGCCAGACACCAAGTAGTCGACTTTGCGTCCGTCTGCAAGCGTAAGTTTCTGTGCCATCGTGATAAGAGTTGACAAGAAGAATCACCTTCCGAACGCCCTTGGTTTTGCTATGCGGACAGGCAAAAAATATAGGAGCGGGAAGCGCGCTGGTGCGGGGGCATGTGGGATGTAAGCACATTGGAAATCTAGCAGGAGAATACCTAGGTAGGGTCGGGGCCCGATTAGAAGCTCGCCGCTCCCAGCCTGGTTGCATCAACTAGATAAGTCCCAGGGAAAAGAAAATCCAAGACCACAACAATAGTGAGATGCATTTCTATGTCACTAAAATCAATAGGATTTCTAACATGGTCCAGCCTTCCCAAGCGTTGATGAATCGTCTATAATATTGTTCGTCACATTGTCGACATCCCAAGCTTGTTTGCTTTTAAGTACTTGTTTCCTGCCCGGGCGTTGGGGTGCATGTGGGAACGATCGATAAACGGTGGTGCTACCTAGTAGGGATGCGCATTGTACACGTACGCAAATCAGTTCGTACGTGTACGAATCTCAGTACGTACAGTATGTAAATGTCCCCCCTGCCAGTTGAATACCCAATTAGGAAAAAAAGACTCTATCACCAAGCCCGTCAGCCTTCTCGTTCCTCATCAAATTCGGTACCGAGAATACTACTCTGGCGTTCGTCAACTGAAGTCTGTTAATGTCGAAGTTCTAGTAGTATCAGCTATCGATCGTCACCAAATGCACTAATCAACTAGCCCTCTCTTGTCTCGTTGTCCTCCTGGCTACTGCATGTATAAATCTTCAAGCTCAACGCCTTAGTCTATAGGTGCTAAACCCAAACATGGGATGGAAGGTCGTAGGGTAAGCAATGAGGACCTACGTACAACTTGGACTGTACGTGTACGAATTATGTCACGGTACGTATAAGGCGAAGAACCCGATAGTACTCTCAGTACTATAACGTTCCTCTTTTATTGGCGTTGTAGCTCAGTGGTTCTTCCTGTGCTGTGACAAATCAAACGTATAAAGTACTGTACAGATTTGCTACGTACAGTGCTTGAGCATCCCTACTACCTAGGCATTGAGGCCTGCTTTGATTATAGGCAATTTTGTGACGTACGGGTCACTTATCGCAAGCCTGCCGCTCAGTGCTGGCGCTCACAACAACGACAGCGTGATGAACAGAATAGCTGCAATCATCACTTCATCGTGACATTGGATACAAGTCCTCCAAGGTAGACAAGAAGAGCCAAAATAATGGAGGAAAGACTGTGCGCGTTCGTAGGGAAGGATTCAGTACAACTTTCAGGATGTACTAAGAAGATGACAATCACACCTCCAAAGCTTTTCCAACCGGTGCCGGAACCCAGGGGGAGGGGGGCTCTCTGCAGAGGTTTTCTATGTAGTAAAGTGAAGGAAGGAGTAGTGAAGCATATAACGAACAGGAGGGGTGAGTGGTGCTCCAGAGGGCCAGTGTGCCGTCAGGTACATCCACAGTGAGCTGCGTGTGACTTGCTCACAACAGCTGCATAACACTTAACGGGATGCCGTTAACAAAAGAACGTCAATTTCTTATTTGATATTTCTCGGGCATCCTCCTTTTACTAGGTGAGGGAGCCAGAATTGGTTGAGTGCGCTTACCCTGATTCCAAGTTTGACCGCGAACGCCGAAGGGTGAGCGCACCTGACAACATTGTGCAAGCCGGAATTCATGTAGTGTTCAGCTCAGGCCAATGACATCTCTCCTAAGTAATCAACTCAGCCCGGTGGTATTCTCCAGAAGGCTATATAAAGGGCGGACTGCACCCCCCAATGTGCAATATGTTTGCATAGGTGAAGGGCTCCCTTCTCGTCCTGGATTTACTGAATGCCAGAGGCAAGATGAGGTGCAGGTGGGCTCCACTTGTGTGACCAGGCGACGATAATACCTATCCTTGGAGAATAAGACTTGGTTTGAATGTTCTCCTCAACGTGATCATTCAATTCTCCGTTGTAAGAGGGACGAGATTGGCGCTCGCCGTGGAGTTCGGACATACCTAGGACAGTAGCCCCGGGCCAGCCCGGGAAGCTCCACCGTGACTCGGCAGCCTCACAAAAGTCAATATGAGTTGCATCGAATTCTAAAAATACAACAACAAGTCGGTGAGGTGGCCGAGTTGGTTATGGCGCCAGGTTAAGGTTATCTTAACAATGATTCCTGGTGGGGCAACCCGCGCGAGTTCGAATCTCGTCCTCATCACTGTTTTTGCATTTTTGGCTTTCTCCTAGGCATCTCGAATTGGCCAAAACCCCCTTGCTTTTTGTGTGCGCTCGCTCCCGAATGCTATCAGATGCTTGGTGGCAAGGCCTCAACTTGCCTTCTGCCTCCCCGTTGTCTCCACCTTGGCTTCCCTCGTCGCCTCGGAAAAAGCACCTTTTGTTTATATTTTCAATGACATGAGTACATGCCGCCCAGAAGAGATTTGCGTCCGATCAATATATACTGTGGAAACAGCAGCCCTGCAGGCCAGATTATGGTCGTGACTGGAAGATATCCAACACCATATGTGATGAGCATCTGAAGTACTCGGAACGTTAAAATTTTTCTTCTTTTTTTCTTCTTGTGTACAAGAAAATCGGTGACTAATTCTCCACAGCTGCCTCCCATCTTTTTGCCTAATCCTCACCCTCACAGCATCAGCCTTGGATAGGCGCATCAAACACCCCAGCCCTCGAAGCATTGACCCTACTCAGCACAAAGTTCAGCGCTTGCTGTCCATACTCTCTCCCATACCCCTGGTGCGTAGCCATATCGGTCCCGTTGCTGCAGAACGGATCAGGTGTGTCACAATATGATTGAATCCGGCTGGAGTACAGGGGGCAGGTAAAGCCGATTGGTCGTGCAGCGAACTGCCAGGCTCAGGGTTAGTACTCGGTCCTATTTTCAACAACAAGTCGCAGCCGGTGTTGAACTGAGCAGCGAGAGGCACCGAGACAAAGCGACTTACACCTCCGGCTGTGGCGTTGCCAGCGTTGTAAGAGGCAAAAGCTGTGTACGCTGACGAAGGGATTGCAGGACGCCTTGGGTCACCCATCCAGATGATTGCGGCCACCTTCTGCCCTGTTGCAGCGGGCACAAGAGTCGTTGAGTTGGTGACGAGACTTGAGCCGTCTGGTCCGCCGCACTGCACCAAGGAATGAATAAATCAGTACGCTGTAGCCGGAGGGGGCAAAAAAGAAGAAGAGACAGGGGGAAAGGGGGGAGGAAGGGAGAAAGCACTCCCTCCCCCAAAATAGAACCAAGGACCATCAACTGCGCGGCTAGTGGATTGAGGCCACAATGAAGAGGGAAGCAATGTACAAACGCGTCGTCCATGATTTGCGCGCCCTATGTATCTCAGTCAGCCACGCCGTCTCTCTCTCCATGTCTCTCACCCCCGGGCGCCTCGGTGGGACCCAGGCCATCTATGGATATCATACCTGCGAATAACCATGCATGACAATCAAGCTCTGTGGACACTGCACAGTGAACACCTCCAGCTGCGTCAGCACCGCGCTGATGCCCGCGGCCGCGCTCTGCGAGTACTGTTGGTTGTTGCCGCCCGCCGCCGGGTACTCGATGCTCTGCGCGGCGGACACGCCCGGGAACGCCTGCAGGATCAGGTTCACGAGCGTCGATGGCGAGCCGAAGCCCGGCGGCGCGGTGGTCTCGCGCGCCGCGAGGACCATGACCTGAGGGCACGTTGTGTTCTCGCCCAGGACTTGAGGCCTCGCGCCGGTGTCGGCCACGTTCACTTGGGCTTGAGCGGCGACGGCTGTAATGCCGGTGATCATGAGCGGAATTGAGGATTTCATATTGGGCTGTTGGCTGCAGGTCGCTCAGCGGCCGTGAGTAAGTCCGTTTTGTGCGTTGGTGTACTCAGAATATAAGAGATGACACATAGAGGTCGAATTTTACACACGAATAGCACAGTATACTGGCTGGGCACGTGGGAGCCAATTTCATGGTGCCGACTTGACGCGAAATCCAATTACTCTGATCCGCTCGGATAACTTGAGACGAACGATCGATAGTAAGCGTGGTACCGGTTGGTGATGCGCATTGAGTGATCGCCGCGACGTGTATCGAGTGTCGGATCGCAACGCCGAGAGCGATCATGGGGGTGCTAGTGTTTCGATCACAATGGGACAGCTTGGGAACTAGCAGAAATGATAAATTGACGCCCTTGCAAAACCCCACTTGAGGCAGAGATAATGACCCTGGATGCGGTCAACATCCTCAGCGCCTTCAGCTCTGGCTTCGTGAAGGCCTTCGTGTGTAGAAGCAACATTGCGCTCATCCCGAGGAGATGATTAATGATGATATACTTCCTGGCTTGTGATCGACTTTCAGGTAAAATTTGGTGAGGCCAACACCAGTGTGGCTGCGATGGCCGAGACGGTAACCAGCAGAAGCGTCTGCAGTCCGCTCCGACCTGGCGCCGCACTCCGCCGCTCCGTTGCAACACCAACATCCGTCGTATTGTCGATACTGCAAACCGCGTTGCAGCCTGCAGCCCTCTTCGCCACCCGGACTGGTGGTGCAGCCGGGGAATCGGACCACCCAGACACATACTCCGTCGCATTGAATACCATCTCCACCCATTGAATATTGAGAAAAGCCTCGTCATAGAGGCTCATGTTACCACTCCACGTATTCCCATCACTCCAGCAATTGAACATCATGGTCGTCGGATCTCGCGGCTGGTGCCAGCTGATGTTCGCTACCATCTGCCCATTGACATACCATACATCCTGAGTCGGTGTCCAGTCCAGCCTGTGAACAGCCCAGTTCGTCCACTGCAGACCATACGGCATGGTAGCGTTGCGTGTGGCCTGTGGAATCGTGTCGCCTGAGACTGTATAGTCCGGCTGGTTGGTGTACTGACTCTTGTT
The DNA here is from genome assembly GCA_026120015.1 of Dendrostoma leiphaemia. Lineage (NCBI taxonomy): Eukaryota > Fungi > Ascomycota > Sordariomycetes > Diaporthales > Erythrogloeaceae > Dendrostoma > Dendrostoma leiphaemia. The sequence goes on along the minus strand of JALRMF010000119.1, from coordinate 100,967 downwards.
ACGCGGGTCCTGGGTCCGGATCTCGAGGTCAGCCTCGTGTATGTCTGCGAGTTGTGGGGCGTCCCTGTAGGTGAACATGGCGGTGGCAGCGCCTGGACCGCCGATAGTTCAGGCCGGCATCCTTATCGAGACGTATTGGTATGAGTGTGAGATGCTGTTGATCTCTGCGGCGGACTGGAAGCCTGACAGCCTTGCTGTGCGCAGGGTCAAGAAAGTGGCCGATGTATTCTCCTGATCGGCATTCCGCTCGATGTAGACGTTGTTCGGACTGTTGATCATAAGGACCGGGACGGTGCCTGCTGCCCACTTGTCCGAGTTATTCCAGTCTACGAGGGCCCATGCGCTATTCCAGTCCGCAGACGTGAAATAGTCGCTTGTGTTCTGCGCTGAGGCTGTGGCATTTTGGTCCGCGATCATGGGCGGCACTCCTTGATACTGAGCGAGATTTCTGAAGTCGTAGAACCGATGCTCTGCGTAGTAGGCGTCGTTGGTGCCGTTTGTTAGGTAGCAATCGCATTCTGTATCGTTGACAAGCTGGCCATGGGCGCAGACGACTGGCAGTGATGCCGATAGCAAGAGGCTGATCGACGTCAAGTAGGACATGATTGTTGCCTTCATTTCGAATATTCGAGTCCGCCAACAGCACCCCAAAAATTGACCTTAATGAAGAGCCTCCCGCGGTCTTCCTGGGCAGACGAGCGTACGATGACTCACAGCCACTTGAGTCACGGACGGGATGAAGTGAGTTGAAAAAGTCACATGTTCAGAACAAAACAAATGTCGCCTGAACTTTCCGCATCATTGAAGAATGCCACTCAATCCAACTTGGGTGTCGAGAACTGAGGAGGCCTGAGGCTAAGAGGCTATTTTGACATGCCTAGGTACTCATACCGTCAGCACAGAGGTCTCCCAAGAAGCACGATATAGAACTGCCACGGCGGATGGGAACCTTCCGCTTTGTAGCTGAGTATAGTACCAGAGAACAGCAACATAGGACAGAGGTGAGACGATAGGTACCGTCAGGCCCAGAGAGGTGGTCCATTTGGCAGCCCAATAGTCACAAGACGATCTGTCAGATCTGAGATGGTGTAATGTATCTCTCGAGATTATGAGCTAGACTGCGTCAACGCGCGTGGAGCATTTTCCTATTGAAGATGTAAGCGATACTGTCTCTCGGCCCTGTTCCTGGTCGCTTCAGGTCTTTCTTTCATTGTCCCAGTCTTTGGAATTCTCTGAAGGAGTCTGCAATTGCCGGCTTCCACACGGGGTAGCAGCAAGACCATTGATGCCATTCACAGTGACCATAACTGGCATCAAGCCAGCGCATGATGGCTTCTAAGGCGGCAAAGAGAATAGCCTGGGTTCCGAACACATCATATCAGCTGCTTCTCACTTCCATGATGACAGTCTTGATGACAACGGAGCTCAAGCTGGGTTGAAGAATGTCATCGATAGTTTGTCAAGAGCTGTCAAAAGTTGAATGTTGTTGAGAGTGTCTTGCTTAGTACTCCAGGGGTCTCCCCCCGCCCCGAGCGCCATTCACTGACCACTTTAGAAGCAGCTCCTAGCTGCCCCCCTGGCCCCCTGCCCCCCTGGCTCCGACCCACCCAAACCTCGCTCATTGGCTCCAATCACCTCGACCCTGACCGGCAACTTTCACTGCGGTAGGCCTCTGATCTGCAGCCCTGCGGCAGAGCCTCCATTTCAACGTCCCAAGTTGCCCTTCTTTTCTGTTCTAACCTCCATCTGGATTATTTTTCTCTCACCCCTTTCCCTCATACACAGAGCAAGGTACTACGCTTACATTACATGAGGGAGCACGTAAATACCCAAGCTGATCTTGCTATGTATACTAACATCAAAGAGCAGCAGACACTCCTTTGGAAGCATCCTCCTGTGTAGAATCGGTGCTCGCCATGCCCTCAGACAACGAGGTAGCCAGTCCTCCCAAGGACGGCAGGTCGAAAGAACCTTCCCCCGCAGACTCTCGCTCTGAAGAAGGCGAGGCTAGGAGCAACGACAGTCCCAGAGAAGATGCACAAGAGGAGGATGGACACAGAGACGACAAGCCCTCCAAAGAGGACGAGCCAGACTTGACAGGAGCCCCGCCTCTCTCCAACGAGCCTCTCCCAGGCGCAGCGCCTCCTCTACCCAACGAAGCACCACCATCGCAGCAAGCAGATGACGGCTGGGAAGCACAGTGGGATGCAGCAAACACGGCGTGGTACTTCTACAACCGCTTCACCGGCGTGTCACAGTGGGACAACCCCCGCGTGCCGACCGCCGGCCGCGTACCCCCCTCCTCCGCCTCGGCCCCCGCCGCCCCAGGCACCACCGGGCCCTCGACAGCGGCTATATCCCAGCCCGGCTCCGCAGCAGGAGGCTACAACCCGGCCATCCACGGCTCCTGGGACCCCAACGCCGCGTACGCACAAGCCTACAAGGCCGGCGACGAGGAGTACGACGCCGACCTGGCGGCGTACAACGCGGAGATGATGGCCGGGGGCGGCGAGGACGGGGAGGAGGGCGGCGGTGACCCGTACCTGCAGAACGCGGCGTTTAATAAGGGCACGGGCAAGTTCCAGACGGGCGACCAAAACCCCGACAGGCACTCGGACGCCAACAAGTCGTACCGCCAGATGAACGCGTACTTCAACGTCGACCAGGCGGCGAACGCGCATGATGGGCGGAGCTTAAAGGCCGAGAGGAGGGGCAAGCAGCCCACGAGGAAGGAGCTGGCCATGTGGAAGGAGAAGAGGAAGGCCAGGAAGGAGGAGAAAAGGCGAGCTTGGCTCAGAGACTGATGAGGATGCTACTGCTTGAGACTGAGAGACGAACGACCGAAAGGTCACCCTCTGCATCGCACAAGAGCGCCATATCCGGATTCTGTGGAGAGGACATCTGCATGTGCCAGGTGCCGGTGATTTACAAAAGATTTCCTTGCGCACAAAAGCACCTAAAAGGTGTGGAAGATGTTTGGACGGCTATGCTGACGGTAGCAAGCCTGGATACCCATCAGAACGAGTCCGTTTTTCCAAGGAAGAAACCGAGACACGAAAAAGTACGGCTCTAGTCCTATCGTAGGGACGTTCCATAGAGACCGTGGGCTCAATATGACTTGTATTTCTGAAGTCGAGTACTTCTTCGTGATCTTGTTTCGCCCAAAAGTGCCGGGAAAACGATTGTGCAGGACAGCAATAACAGCCTCGCTGCTCAGGCATTAACCTGCTAGTACTCGCCAGCCTCAACACATTGGCAGCAGCCTTGCGCTTTTTCTCGCCGCTTCGCGCAGCCCTGGTCAAGTCCTTGCAAACTGACCCCTTGGAATGCTATTCTGGCCCTGAGAGCTCACGAATTCTTTTCTCTCCAAGGGGCGAGAGAGCCTGCACCAGCTTGTGTCTCGTCATGATCGCTGAGCACCACTTCTCACCAACACGCCAAAGCCACGAGTAGTCTCGAATGCGGTAATGCGAAGCCGTGCCTGTGTCCCACGTGGATCATTTGCACAGACTTCTCAAGCTGTATTTAGATCTCGGCAGCCGTGACATTACTTTGGCACTATCCGAGAAGTGCCGTCGAAGTTGATGATTACGTGCTGTCTATCAGAGTCGGAATTCGTTTCTCATGCTCTCACTCAGCACCCATCTGCAGGACGCCTTACCGAAACAGCGCGTAAGTCAACGGCGCAATACAGCGAGTGGCAGTCGACAACTCGGGAGTAGATCGGCTGCACTGCTCTCGCGTGGGGCCTCGATTCCCACGCCATTCTCTGCCTTCCTTGTAATCCAATCGGAGTCGATCGCATTGATTCTCGTTCTTGCAGCGCTAATCCTGATCATCCTCCGAATCGTCGTCCTCCAGCGCAGCGTTCAGGTGGACACTACCATCGCTGTCACTATCACTACCATCTCCAGCGTCATCGACAATCATCTTGCTCCCAATGATCTCGGGTGCTTTGCCGGTGTCGATGCGTTTGGCCGGCGACTCCTCCGACTCCTCGCTCTTGTGCTTCAGTGTTGTGGACAGCATGACCGTCTGCTTGGTCTCCTCGGTCAGATTGCCAGCTTTCGTCGACCTAGTCTCTCTCACGACAGTCGTGCTCTCTTTGACGGGCTGCTGAAGGCTAGCCAGATCGAACCCAGCCTTCGGCACCTCAGCGTCGGCCATCTCCGCGTCCTCGGCTCTGGCGTTCTCAACCACCTCTTCCTCCGCCTCCTCAATCTCTACCTCGACTTCTCCGTCTTCTCCCCCACGCTGCATCTTCCCCAGCACTTCTTGGTCGTCCTGATCGCCATCGACCCCGAGCAAAGCCGTTTTATCCAGCCGCAAGTTGCTTCTCAATACCTCAACTTCTCTGTCCCTTGGGAAGTCCCTCACCAGGAAGGGGAAGACGCTCGCAAGCATCTTTCCTGTTCTGGTACGGTACGGATTCAACACGCTGGAAATCATGGCCTCCTTGTTATGCGAGAGCACCGCTGTTCGATCAATCAGCGCGCGAAGGGTCTGCTTCACGTGTTCCTGAGGCAGGTGAGAGAGGAACACCGCCAAGAGCGCGGAGGCCGCTTCGATGTGGTTAGCCCGGAGGTTTGTAGAGGAGGTGACAGAAGCTCTTGATTGGACGTTGAGGTAGGCGTCGGCGTTGGAGGAGGGTTTGGAGCCAGATGCTTTGCCAGCAGGCTTGGCGTCCTTTGCTGAGGCCTTCGGTCCGGAGTGGCCGGACGCAGCCAGAAGGTCACGACAACAGGATTGTACGGTCTTGTCGAGGTAATTGACGCTCAGCTTGGGTATGGTTGGCCCGTGGAGTAATAGGAGCTCACGAATCAGAAGATAGCCACGTTCTCGGATGAGGGGAATGTGTTGGTCTGCATCGAAGATGCGGACTGTCTGATGTAGCATGTCTGCTGCTGCAGGAGCAGCGTTGTCTTGCAGTCTTCTGATGAGTACCGCCAGAAGGTCCATGGCAGCGACATGAACGTCCGGGAGAACACTCCATAATTCGTCCTTCTCCTCTCTTCCGATAGCAGAGTTGAGCTGAGTGCCGTCTTGGCTTCGAGCGCCTTTTTGCGGAGGTGATACCATGGTGATACGGGCCGTCAGGTCCAAGATTACCGAGACGGGAGTGATGACAGGCGTCTTGGTGGGAGACTTGAAGAACTCGGTGAGGGTCTCAAGCAGACCTTGGAGCCTCTCTGCGCCTTTGGATAGGCCATTCCACGGGGGCAAGTGCTCTGCAGCATCACTTCCACCACGTGGCTCATCCTCGTAGGAGAGGCTCTGTCGCGTGTAGCCGCTGCTAGATTCCCATGACTCCTGAACGGCACGGAAGACATGATCCGCTGTTGCGTGGCTAGTTTTTATGAAGCCTTCGACTGCCTTGCCCCATTCCTCGGCGTTGCCGTTCTTGGGCGTGGTGTAGTGCTGCAAGACCAACAGCCTCCGCGACGCCTCACGGAGTGTCTGCGGCACTACAGTCTTATCGCATGCGGTTGGAGCAACATATACTCGAAAGGCAGCCTTGACTTGTGCGCTGAACGGTCGCAAGGTTGTTGGATACGAGGGCGTGAGGGCGCACAAAGCGTTTGCTACCGTCTCAACGAGACGTAGCGGTGGCGATCCCGACTTATCTGATTCCTGGGATTTGAGGATCTTCAAACACGCCGTGACAAAGTCTGGAAGAGTAGGGGAAGCTATTTCCCGGACGAGGGCCTGATACTCGTTGAGAAGAGTATATATCCTCGTCACGGTAATGATGGCGATCTCCTTGGCCGGCCAAGTGTCGTTCTTCTGTATGATGTCAGACGCGCGAAATATCATGGGCGAGATGTTCTAAAATCACCTGTATTATAGATAGCAGCCCTCTGACCCATGGCTCTGCCGTCCGGAGACACTCATAACCTCCAACATCAACAACCGCCTTGATCAAGATGGCCGCGGAGAAGCGCCCAGGCTGACTCCGTCCATTGCCCAAGAGTGTAGTGAGTTGTGTCTTGAGTTTGTGTACCAACACAGAATGCTCAGGCGCACCGTCCTTGACTTTCTGGTCCACGGCGAGTGACAAAGGCCCTTCACAGCGATGTATGTGGCCGATCAAGGATGGACATAATGGCGGCAGTTCAGCAGGATCCACCAAGGCCAGACGGCGGCAGAGGAATTGTAGATCTGGAGGCAACGACATGCTCGGCTGTGGTTTTGCAACTGTGCAGGAACGGGATTTGATGATCTCTGCGCTTCAGCCTCGTGAGGCTGGTGAACCTCTGCAGTGATGTGCCGCAAGCCCTGGAGTTGGTTGTCGGCTAAGCAACGCTTTGTCTAATGGACCAATATTCAGCAGATTCAGACAACTCGTGGCGACGAAGGTGTTGTGGTCCTCCTCTACAAGCCTCAAAAATGGTATCGCTGGCTTGGGTCATAGGCTACTCACGAGAAACTCTGCGGATGAAGTCTTCAAAGTTCACATGGTGAAATAAATTTCTGCAGGGTTCAGTCGCACAGCAGGTCCCAGTGGGGCTGGGCTGGGAGCCCGGAGAGAAGACCCCTGCAGTCCCTTTCGTGTTCTCCTGGATCCCCTGGACTGCGTCGACCGCCCTGCAGGGCAGCAGGCGTGGCAGGGACGATCCGAGGTCGTGGCAGGGGTGCAAGCTGCTGACGAGGTTGCGTTCCACTCAAGCACTCCAGTCATGCTGGAGGCGCAATTGCTGTCAATCTGCCTGTCAACCGGCTGACCGGTTCCAAGGCTGCACGTTGTACCTGCCCTGGCTTGTGATGCTTCAATGCGAAACCTATGCCAGTTTCCCTTCTCAGACTTTCGCTCTGCCTGCGCAACCATAAAAGCTCTCCCTCTGCAACTGGGCGATACTACGACGGCGCACTGACCCCGCCATAGTTCCTAATTGACATACTTTCCCACTGCTCTCCTTGATGTTGAGGTTCATCCCGTCTGCTGCGTCCTAGCTTGTTACTTGGCCATTCCATCGAACTCACCGTCGCGCTCCGGTGCCCCTTTCCTGTGCCTTGTCACCAGGCTCTGCGCACAATGGCTGTGAGCGCCCTCCCCTTCTCCCCTTCGGCGGCCTCGCCATCTTCAAGTTGTTGTTGTTTCTGAGAATAGACGCTGACAATTGTGTCCTGCGCATCGACAGCCCAACGCCACCAAGGCGAGGAACTACCTGGACCAGCTCGACAATGCCCGGTGCGAGGGCGACTGGGATGCCGTCCCAGAGCTCGTCCGCAAGGTTCGAAAGCATGCGCCCAATAGAGCCTGTACGGAACCTCCTCAGCTCCTTGCCTTGCGAAGCTTCTCGCTAATAGCAAACGGTCTAGGCCTAGCATTGGCAGCCGAGATCGAGAATGGCATTGTCAAGGCCACCAAATCCCAACGACCCCAGACTGCGCGACCGAATACAGCGTCCTCCGGCAACATCTCTCCGCAGGAAATTGAAGTCGCCGCCCAACTGCCCAAACTTCTGTCCCTGATCGACGAGGAACATACCTTCGCCGAGGATCGATTTCAGGCCCAGGTCTGCGTCGGTTGGCTGCACTGGGTAGTAGGCGAATACAATCTTGCCTTTGTGCGCCTGCCCGAAAGCCTAGACGAAACCTCGATCGAGAGCATGGAGAACATCTCAGAATGGACCAGAGTCTGCATGCTCAAGTCTGCGTACCTGCGGGCGAATTGCCTGGCTCGGAACAACAAGGAGGTCCAAGCGCTAGGGGTTTTCGAGGCTGCGATCCCTCCCTTAACATACCAATGGAACACTCACGCGGCCAAGAAGGAGCTGCGGTACTGGTCAGAGCTGTATCTCACAGAGTTCTGCATGCTGCTCAACGGCTGCCGCGACAGAGGACAGGTGTCACTCGAGGACGCGAATTCGTTGGCTTGCTTCCGGTCCTGGGCAAGATGGTGGGACTTTTCAAAAGGTGCCTCTGTGGCAGGCGGTTTTGGCTTCAAAGGATCAGTGCCGCGACGGCGCATATGGTTCGAGTATTTTGAGGCCCTGTCGACCATTCTACAGGAAGATTTGGCTTACCCTACGGCCTACACAACTATCACAACGGAGCGCTCTGTCAGAAGCCAGCTCTACGCCGAGCTGACAAAGGCCGAGGCCGCTTTTGAGAACCTCCTCCTGAGCGAGACTGCTTTCCCGAAGGCCGACGAGGATAGGGAAGAGGTCGAGCTTTTTGTGGAAATGCTTATGCAGAATTGGTCAATCCTCGCCGGACGTGGCTGGACCGAAGAGGACCTGGGCCCCGGCGGGAAGGCGGCTGTCAGCGCGTCTGCGCTTGACCTCCTGTACCGCGCATCGATGAAAACCTTCCATTCGACCGCGATTCTGCGCAATCTATTCATTGTTCACCTTGCCGTGGCCGAGTTCGACCTCGCCCTCAAGGCGTTTGACTCCTACCTCGAGATCGTCAAGAAAGGAAAGGCTCGCGTGGCGAAGACGGGTCACCAGGAAAAGAGCCTCGATGACGACGCTACCGTCTTGGAAACGATGTGTATGTGCATATCAGCCCTAAGTCGCTTCGGCGGGAGAGATGCGGCCGAAAAGGCAAGAGGCATAGCTACGGAACTGGAGCACTGGGTTGAGAAGATCGAGCCGCCACATACGAATGGCGGAATGCAGTCTGTCAGAGAAGAGGAAGGCAGATCCTCAGCAACGGGTGACCGCGTACCGGCCAAGGTTCTGGCGCTGGCTTGGCAGTCCATCGGCCTTGCGCAGGCACAATGGGCACGGATGACTTTTGACGCAAGTACTCGGACAGAGGTACAAAAGAAGGCCATCAGATCTTTGCGCACATCTCTATCCTCGGAGCTTGGTGGTGCTGCAGACGCTCGCGGCGTGTTTGCCCTGGGCCTGCTTCTCGCCGAGCAACGGGAGCTGACCACTGCCATCGAGCTTGTTAAGACAGCCTTGTTGACGAAGCCAACCGAGGACGAAACGCTCGTCCTACGCAATGGGCCTTTTTGGAAGGAGAGGTCACTGATACCTCTGTGGCATCTTCTTTCCCTCCTTCTCAGCGCCAGGCAAGAGTTTGTGCTAGCAGCTAGGACCTGCGAGTGCGCCTTTGAGCAATTCAGAGACCCCGCCGTACTTTTCGGACGGCAACAACTGTACAAGAGCGACCATCTTAACGAAGTAGAGAAAGACGACGAGGGCCATAAAGGCCTGGTAGACGAGATGGACGACTTTGAGAAGGAAAATATCTTGGAGGTCAAGATGACCCAATTGGCGATCGTCGAAATTATGGAAGGGCCACGAGTCGCGGTCAACGCTAGCTTGGAGCTCTTGACGCTCTTTTCACGGCTGTTCGGAAGCCTCCAGTCGAAACAAACGGGGTTGGCAGCACCGAAGGCTGCAGTCGCTCCAAAAACCTCGGGTACCTTTCGCAACTTCAGAACTGGTATCTTTGGTAATCGAAACAGCCGGGCAGATACCGACATCACTGCAAAACAGGATGGTGAGAAGATGGAGAAAATCGAATCGCGGCCACAAACTGCCAACAGCGCAACGACTCGCGCTCCGACGATCCAAGTTCACGAAAGTCCTAATGATGCCCGCGTGCGGAGGAAGTCGACGAGTAACGAGAAGCGAAGTGAATCTGCTAGAAGGCACACTAAATCTCAATCTCAATCTACCCGACCGCGTGCCTCCAGTACCGGACAAAGTTCACACGTTCCAACGGTTGTCGATGGAGAGCCATTCTACACTCCAATGGGGGAGGGTCTGCAGGCATCTGATATTTTCGCTCATGCGCAAGGCCGCAATCCCTTGTCACGCCCATCATCCGCAGCGAATGCACCTGGGGTCGCCAGAACGGTGTCGCAAACTTCCGAGTGGTCTGCCAAGCCGAAGGCCACAGAAGTGCCAACACTTGCTATAGACGCCATGGAACCCGTGGGTGCCATTCTGCCCGTCATTCGATTCGACAAGGAACATGATAAACGGCGAAGAGGTGCTACATTGATGAAGATTTGGCTCATGATTGCCGGGTTCTACCGCAGAGCTGGCATGTATGACGATGCTAAGGGAGCGGTGGCTGAGGCGCAGAAGATTGTGCAGAACATGGAGGCCGAGATGGGGCAAGAGTCGGGGAGTAACAAGAATTCTTCCGGCTCATCCTCGCTTAGAGATCCTGGCTGGGCTGGCAAGAAGTCAATCGAGGAGCTCTGGGCCGATGTTTGGTGCGAGGTAAGCTGGATCACCTTGTGGGTGTGATATACCAAGGCCGTGTGCTAACTGACAATTCAGATGGGACACCTCTCATTGGCCAAAGAAGACACCGATTCTGGTCGTTTGGGATTCGAGGCAGCCCTGACACACTATCCAGACCACCCCGCTGCGATCGTCGGTCTCTCTAACATCCTACTCGACCTCTACTGCGAGAAGGTTGTACCACCAAAAGCCTTCCCAGAACTAGAGCTCGTTGGTGGCTCGGACGCCATGCCTGGCACGGACTATAGCACTGACCACATCATATCACCCGCGCGGAAGCCCGCAGACCTGCCGGGATTGCTGCCGACAGAGCCGCTAGGCCTCGGGGCCTTCAAGAATCCCAAAAAAGAGCCTCTCAAGCCGCCGGGCGTGCCGAAGAGCCCGACATCGCCACACCACGAGAGTCACCTGCCGCTTCCGTACAAGGCAGCGTCCATGCCGCTGGTGGACCGTCTTGCCGCTCGCGACAGGGCGTACGGCCTCTTGTCCAATCTAACCAAACTCGGCACGGGCTGGAATTACTCAGAGGCATGGTTCGCTTTGGCCAGGGCGCATGAGGAGAGCGGACAGCTGGACAAGGCAAAAGAAGTGCTGTGGTGGTGTGTTGAGCTGGAAGAGGGCATGGGTGTCCGGGAGTGGAACTGCGTAAACACGGGAGGATACGTCCTCTAGTTGTGCCGTTAGAGGAGCTCCTCTACTTCGCTGTAAATAGTTGTATATCCACACATTGTCCGTCTATTTGGACGTAATGCAGTACTCGCACCGCGTTTCGCGGGGCAAAGACTTCTGGCTTGAAGGAAGGAGACCAGGTAGCCACCAAGCCGTCAAGCCAAAGCAACATAAACCGAAGCTTATCGTCTCCGGGCTTCTAACAAAAGTAGCAATGTTGAAATATCCATATCAGGTACATGGTACTTTTCTCATAGCGGCTCCAGGCCCGTGCCCCACCCCCCACCCCCCACCCCGGGCTGAGGAACAACCACCCGAACTCCATGCACGGACCAAGTCGCGGTACGCGTCTGCTTTGGTTGGCCGCCCTCGAATGTTTTTCTCCATTACAGCCCACCCAAGCTGCCACTTGCACACTCCCACATCCCTATCTGTACAAGTGTTGGGTACAGTGCAGCCCATGCGCTCATTGACGAAGTCGACAATCTCACATCGCGTTGACAAAACTTCGCTGGCCTCGACAATACACCTGTACCTCAAACTTCAACCGTACCATCAACACACAAAAGCGCGCATCATGCCGCGCCCCACCCGATCCCGAGTGGCCTCCTCGCGACGCGGCGACGGGTCCTCTCGCCCCGCGAATGCGCCCACCGCAGCACCTCCTCAAGCGACAGAGACTCAAGCCCGATCGGACGAGACGGACATCTACGGCGTGAGCGACCGCGAGGTCGAGCGCCAGCGCCAGGACAAGGAAGAAGCCACCATCGCGACGACCGCCGACCGAAGCTCCCGGTCCCGCTCCCGCGCGGCCAGCGCAGCGCTCTCTGCGTCGCGGCGGGCGCGCGACGCGGCGATGGCGCGGCTGAACGACCTCACGTCTACCACCACCGACGCTGTGGATAGTCCTGTCGTCGAGACCGGGCGCAAGGAGGCCAGCATGGACGCCTCTTCGCTCCTGGGTGGCGGCGGCGGCGGGCGAGGCCGCGGCGGCGGCGGGGACCTCTCGGGCATGGAGATCAACGATTCGGAGATCTTTGGCAACCTGGACAGCAGCTTCGACGCGACGGGCCCCGGGGCGGAGGCCTCGGGCTCGCACGGAGGGACGAAGAGCGCGGACACGTCCACGTTCAACGCGAGCTTGTTTCGCCGCACGACGAGGCGCAGGCAGAGCAGCATCGTGGGCAAGGACGACGCGCCGATCCGCCCGAGCAGCCGGGGGCCTACGACGCCCGGGCTGAGCTCGACGTTCAGCTTGGGCAACTTCAAGAGGCGCCAGCGACAGCCAAGTATCCTCATGAGTTCAACGCAGAAGGCCTCGTTGGGACTGCAGCGGTCGCGGGCTGCGAGCGCGGCCAGCGGAGACGAGGGCGAGAATGCGGTAGAGAGCGAGGTCGAGGAGTCGTTCTTGCCTGAGGCGGAGGGAACGCCGATCAGGGCGTCACGGGGTAGAAAGAGTGGCGAGCAGGTCTCTGAGGTCGAGGTGCCAGCAACAGGAGAACGTGAGACGCGCTCGAGGAAGAGAAAATCTACTGAAGCTCATGATGGCGACGTGGCGAAGAGGCAGGCTGTCGAGGCTGAAGAACCTGAGGAGGACAATGACGAGACGGTTCAACAATCCATTGAGCCTAACGATCAGTCGTCTCCACCGAGTTTCATTGAGCGAAGGCGTCGCGAGTCCCATCAAGAGCCGGATGATGACATCCTGGCTCCACCAGCCGACAGCTCTCGCGAGGGAAGTCCAACGATGTGGCCATCTTTGAAGGGCCTAGGAAAAAGACACCACAGACGTGTCGCATCGCAAGCCAAGACACCGGCGCTTGATGACGACACGTCAGGTCTCTCTGAGCCTCCATCCCTCACGCACTCGCCCAACTTCGGGCCGACCAAGGCTGCCCCCACGATCAAGCGAAAGGAGTCTCCGAAGCTGTCAACTGCCGACCTCGAGGCACTCCTGCCCCGTCGACGCCGCAAGGCCCGCAAAGGTGACTACGACATGGACGACGAGAGCAGCGCATCTGAGCGAGAAGAGCATCTTCACCGCGCTACAAAGAACAAGAAGCCCACACGAGCCCTCAATGGCTCCTCGAAGGAAAATCAGAGGAACCAAGCCAAGGCTGTGGCCGCATCAACGAAGCGCGCGACTCGACGGAAATACGGCTCCCGCAACTTCGACAAAGAGAATGCGGCGGAGGGCGACTCGATCGAGGCGAATGGCGAACCATCCATGCCACTTGATGACACCGCGTTCGAGGCCGACGTGAATGAGGAGACTACCGCGACGCTAGACCTGGGCCGTGAGCTCAAGGCTGCGTCGCGCAAATTCAAGGAAGTGGACGAATGGAAGTTGGATTTCGAGGAAGTCGTCGAACCATCTTCTGATCTGCCCGAAGGCCGGTGAAGGGGGCGGGGGCGGGGTGGATCCCCCATGTTCATGCACATTCAGATGAGGATTGTCAATACGGAAACGGCGGGAATAACTTGCTTATTGTAGTATCTTTCACGCGCGAGATGTGTCATACCCCTGGCTTGGATTGGTGTTGGTGTTGGTGGTAATTCTGGTCGGTGGCAGGACGGAAACTGCGATGCGTTCTGGCTTTCGCTACATATCCTCGATGAGCTAGAATAGAAACTCAGGCTGTTTCGTGATGCCAAGTGCTTTTCTCGTCTTTCGGTCATGTGCTAGCCTTCCTGTGCCATCAAGTAGGACTGGTGCAGTGGCACGCTCAAAGGCGAGTCCGCCAACCTTCTCGTCTCTCAGAGCGAGGACTTGACTCATCGAAATTGAGAATGCCGGCTTAGTGAGAATTGGTGAGCACCTCCTCAGCTAACTACCGGTACAAGCCGGCTCCGGCTTTACCAAATATAGTGTTGGAAATTGTGCTGAAAGGACCGAGTTCCCCGGCTGACCTGGGAAACCTCGCTATCTTGGGCTACAGACTGGGCTAGGACGATAGCGTGATACTGTCCACATGTTGCTCTACCACCGGCACGAGATTCGCAACCTGATTGGCATCTCTCAGTGCAGAAGTGATGGCGTCTGGTAACAAGCCAGACATGAGTAAGGCCTACAAGCAAGATGTCAGTATCATACCCCTTTGGGAAATGGGCGGTCGTCGGGGGGCGGGAGCTCACCTTTTTCACATTGGCGAAGTTATCCTCCTTCACCGTGTACTCCCTGATTACCTCCTCCGCAGCAAAGTCCACATATACTCTCGTATCTCTGACTCGCACCACCACATTGTCCAACCGCATGTACAGCCGAGCAAGCAACAGCATCCGCTGCTCCATCACCCGTACCTTGACGCTGTACACGCTGATGCCGTTGTCGTCCAGCTCGCTCTCAAACAGGACGACCTCATCGAAGAACAAGATCGGATCGCGTCGCTTCAGCAGCTCCAGCGGTATCGACTTCTCCTTGGTGGGCTCGAGCTTCTTGGGCGACGACGACGGCGACGACGACGATGCGCCGGGCGTCTCCGTGCCGGAGTAGTCGGTAGTGTAGCTCCAGTCGTAGGGCTTGACCACCTCGCGTATGTCGTGCGCGCTGCTCCTCTCCCGCGAGCTGCTCCACTCGCCGGCGTACGCGACCTGCAGCATGTTGGCGCCCGTCTTGTCGACGCGGTCCAGCGCCGCCTCGGCCGTGAACTCGACCCGCCACCCGGAGGGCCGGTGCTCGACGGCGACGAGGTTGTCGCCAAAGATCATCTCGGGGACGGGTATGCCCAGGCGCTGCGTCATCTCGTCTATGGGGCCGGACTTGCTGATGGGCAGCTTGCGGCTCGAGACGGCGAAGGGGCCCTGGGTGTGGGTGGTGGTCGCCTGGGTGAGCATGCTGGGGTCCGGGTAGGGCTCGTTGGGGGAGGTGATGTGGTTCATTTTGTTTTTGGTTTTTTTTTTCTGGGGGGGGGGGCTGGTGGGTTGTGAGGTGCGATTGAAAAAAGGGGCTCTCTGTCGTTTCCTTGCGGGTTGCGTGTGTTTGGGCGCGTCTGGTCGATGCCTCGCGATCCACTGTGAGCTGCTCGTGTGCTGAGTGGTGAGATGAGAGGTCGATGCAGTCAGTGAACGCACACCAAAGTTAGGCCAAGCGTTCTACTTTACGCTGGCAGTTTTGCGTTGGGGTCGGCAGGTGGAAAGTGTCGCTAGAGGTAGTGTCCCTAATTGGATACGAGCTGGGAGAGTTGGTCACGGTGTGCTGGTCTTCTAGTGTCTCAACCCCAGATACAGCGACTTTTGGTTGTTGCTTGTTAGGCGGGAAGCTGCATGTTGCGTTCTCTTCGCAAAATACCGTTTGAATTGCCCTGAACGTCACTTAGTATTTACTTAGCGGGGTCGGCCCGGACATCGTGCTGGGTTGGGGTTGTTGGCTTATGTCATATCCCAGCTGCAGCGGCCGACGACTAGACTCAGACAAGGCTGTGTGTACTATGGTAGCCTCGAGCTTGGAGCGCGAGCATGAGCTTCCCAGGCAAAATTTTCCAGATGCAAAATCAGATGTGCATATCGCACAGTCATGCCAAAGACATTGCATGCACGAGACACGCCTCAGCTACTCTAGGATTGCTCGACTGTATTCTTGCGAGTTTGGGCATCTCGGGTCTCATCAAATGCATGAAATCCCATGGACCTTTCTCCCAGGTGCGGATTTTGCGGGCTTTTGGCGAGCTCGGGTCGTCGAGCTTGATAAAAGTATCATATGCTTCACCAAACCGAATTTGTATCGATCTTGAATTCAAAGTTTTATCTTCCAACCTAGGTATGTATTGAGCTTCAAGAAATACCTAGGTATGTTCTGGTAGAGACATCTTCTGCCACACCCAGGTACACATGTGGTCGATCAGGCAAAATCCCTCGTTGAAAATGACATCATCAGGTACATTGTCTCATTCCAAGTTAAAAACATGTGTTCTTCTAGCCATCATTACCCGGTGCTGCGCATGGTATTCCGTATGTGGAGTGAGAGCTCAAGGCCAGTTTGCATGTGCCTGGACCTTGAGGGTACTAATACCACATTCACCTGATATAAGGAAATGCCGGAAGAATGCCGACAAGCGACTCTTGTTGACCAGTCGAGACTGGCTGGCTAGAGTGGCCTCGTATCGAGGGGAAAACGTTCCCTTGATCATGAACGATGCCGCAACGGTATCGAGCTCTGCAGTCTACTTTCTTTGGAGAAGCAAGTAGATACCGAATTATTGTCTAGGTACGCAACACTGCAATTTAGCTTACATAGACAGATGACTATTGAGCGGCCAACGCGCACTAAAATATGCCTAGTATGCTGCATCCAGAATCCTTTTTCCTCAATTTCTGTTAGCGCAATGCCAGTTTTTAGAATTGTGTATATACAGCAGAGTACTTTTCTGCTTTCCGAACACCAGAGGTTCTCATTTCTTCTCTGCATCAAATTTTCGTGACTTGTTCTGCCAGCTTCTACGTGTCCAATTTTGTAGAAACACGTGAAGTACATGAATATTGAGACAAGTCATTTATTATCTTCCAAACAGAACCTCTAAATACAGTCACCCCGATTCTCACCCTGGCTTATTGTATATCTCAGAGCTTTCAAGAGCCAGGAAGACACCATGTTCTCAATGAAACATCACAAACTCGTGAACGACAAGAAGCAGAAGGGAACAGTCGAAGAGATGGCTCCCCATCAGAAGGATCAGAGCGCGTCTGCTCCACAAGAGTCGATGCACAGAGGCGCCCAGACTTCTTCCCGTTCTGAACCCGCCTTGACACAACGGGGTTTGACTGGAGTCATGGCTCACCTTAAGCCCATGACCAGATCGACCACTATGTTGGAAAGCCTTCGGAGGTCACCCTTCCCCCACCTGGCAGCTCTGGCCGAGCCAATATCGGACCAAGAGCTCCAGGAAGCCCGCAATCTGCTAAAGGATCTCGACATGCCCGATTCTCCGCGAGTCGACACACCACCGGATGAGAGGCGGCGACAGCTCCGAGCTTCACGGAAGGCCAACCTGCTGCTGGCAACGCGCTGGCAGCTCAAGGTCGGCTCGCGCGAAATTAACAGCTGGACCGACGAAGCCATAGTTGGCGACCCACCGCTCTGGACAGTCGATCTGGACCTGATTCGTAGCGGCGAAGTCCCTCGAATGCCGTCCTGGGCTCCGCATCAGGGCGTCGTGGAGTTTGTGTATGGCTTCTCCGAGCCGCAATTACGAAAGCTGGCCGCGTTGAGTGACGACTGCCCTGAGCTTCTGGGATTCACGCTCTACAAACTGCCCGTGGTCTGCGAAGCTGCATTTGAGGTCGTACATGGGCTGAATAATCGAGTTCAGCAGCATGAGGAAAACCGTCGGATGGAGCAGCATTTTGCTTGGAACCGCGCACGAGACAATCCTGTAGATGCAGCACTATGGGAAGTTCAAGGTTGTTGCAGAACGATTGAGCAAGTCCCCAATGACCAGAAAACATTAACGATTTTCTGGGTCCAGCTTCTGCTGTTCCGAGCCGCATGGGTAAAGTACCTGGACGAAGATGCCATGAACGGGGGCGACGCCGCGGATACGCCAAGCCCTGGCCAGACGTCTGCGTTTTTGGAGGCATGCAAGGCCTCTTCAAATTTGATGAGGTGGATTTTGCGAATCGCCAGAGCTTTCAGGAAGATGGAGGAGGAGGAGGAGGAGGAGGAGCGTGAACGCCACTGAGAGCAGCAGACGCTTTAACGGCCTTGTCCGACTCCAAGATTGCATCACAGAGGTATCATTAATCAAGGGACTTTGGCACAGACGGGGCAGAGGGATGAAAAGAAACTTGATCGTCATGGGCCGGGGCACCGAACGGCACGATCTATGAAGACGAAGATTCAGAGGATGATCTTGCTTCTCATGTACCCACGCAACTGACACACCGCGACAGATTGGCATACGGTGGACATTTTGTATTTTGTATTTGATGGGCAGGGTATACGACAGGCGTTGCCGCCAAGACGATATAGCGGATGTTTTATGTTGGGTTTTGATGGACGAGAGTGGTGACCGGCATGCGGCTGCCATTATATGGATTTACATACAGCGGACAGTATTTGTATTGGGGTTCGATGGACAAGACGTCCGGCACGCGGCGCACGGCCATAGGGAACAGAAAGCGTCTACCCGTTGCTTTTTGCTCAGCGGGTAGCATTTCATAGCAATCATACGGACATTGTCAACGATACTGCAAATTCCATCCCTTGAATACAAACTTACCTAGGTCTTGTACAAGACGCAGCCTTATTCTTTAGCCGTCCGGCACAGATCGGTACATAACGCCATCCTCATTCAGCCAGTCGAAGATCGTAAAATACATCCTCGTCAACTCAATATATCTAGGTAGTGGTTTCAGACCTTGTTATTCGAATATGCTATACAGCTAGGTAGCCTTTCAATTTCCTAGCGTTTCAGTTTCAGCCGTTGTTGCGTTAAGGTCTATACAAAAGTCTGTTGCCTTTATAATCAGCTAATAAAAACAGAGATGGAGAGAGGGAGAGAGGGGTGGAGGGGTGTGTGTATGTGTATGCTTGTGTGTGCATCGAGGGCAACTGGTTTTCAAAGATAATTAGTCTTTGCAAAGACTATTAAAGAACACTTGAGTACATTGCAAAACCTTGTGATCTAAATGCTAAGGCGGCGTTACCTAGTGCTTGAAAGAAACGGAGGATACAACCTTGGAACGGCAAGTGGTTATACTAGGCAGTCGACATCAATCTGGCTGGAATCTCTGTACAAAACAGTGTCCCCTTCTATGTACCGTGCCTCACCACCGTACCAACTGCGATGAGGATTTTGATTGGTCATGTACATCCTCAAAGTCACCCGGAGCTAAAGAACAAGGACTCAAACTGTACATTGCTCGCTGCATCCACCAGCAGAGAACAGAGTGATACTTATGGTATACCGTGCTCATCTTTATCTGCCACATCAAAGTATAAGTCGATCGCATACTGAGGTGTCAGAGGCAGGGAAAGACACGATGCACTCTTCTGTTGCCAACGACACGATCAGACCCCGCAAAGGCTTCAAAGAGCGCATCATGGACAAGCTCAACACACTGCGGTCTCGTCTCGAGCGGGATCCAAAGGCCTGACAGCGTACAGACACCGATCCCCAGACTGCCAATCTCGGCAACCCCAACCGTCCCCAGAGCAGATGCAGGACTTATTGGAGCTTTCTGGGGATCAGTAACAAGTGCGAAAAGGTCCATCGACGGGCTCCGACTTCTCGCGGTTGACATGATCATTGATGACCACCCTGCTTGAGTGGATTGGAGGCGGCCGTGTAGAAAGCTGGAGGGTCATGCATCCATCGCCAGCATGAGCCGTAGACTGGGCAATATCCACTTGATTGATCGTGTGATGAGAAGTCGGTGCGGAGGGATCAGCATATAATGATCAAGGCGCCCTCCAGGTCTACGATGCAGCCTGCGAGCCGTCAAGCTGGAGTTGATGAAGGCTGTCTCCAAATGGGCATCACTAACACTTGTCTGCGTTCATTTCGCAGCCACCAAGTTAGTGAGTGCGTTTCCCCACGGCAACCACCCCCACCCCCACCCCCGGCCCGTTGCTCGGCAACGGACCACAACAATGACCCTTCCCTTGCAGACCTGTTTCGACATTCGTTCCCAGCCCTCATATTTCGACACCTGCAAATGTTCACTGAACGTCTCTCAAAAAGAATAGCCGCCTACTGACCACCCAAACGTCTCCTCCTATCCAATACCTACAATTCATCCATCCTCCAAAACACCGCCAGTTGCATCCAACCAGTCTTTACCGGGCACCAGACAACACCATGGCGACAAGAACGTTAGAAGCCGGTTTCCAACGCATGTCCATAACCGATGAAAATGAGCCTGTCTACAAGTCTTCCAAGGTATGACTCGTCGGCAAGGAACACTCCATCATCCCGTCAAATACTCACGCCGTTTGCTTCTCACAGCTCGCACAGTCCTCCAACCGTCCAAATCTCTTCAAGGTGGCGCTGCAATCCCAGAGTACCAACACTGTCGCCACGGTGACTCTGCCCTCGCAGGCCGCGCAGCGAAAAGCTGTTGCCTCCTCTTCCACATCCAATGCCCCCCCATCGCCCACAAAGAAGACAGTCCAAACCACAACAGTCGCTCTCCAGCCATCAAAGGCCGTGTCACGAAAACCGCAAGCGAGCAACCCCCCCTCGCCGACCAAGAAGGACAAGACCAGCTCCGCTAGTTCATCTTCCTCCGCACGTCCCTCCGACGAGTCCGAAAGCGAGCGACAACAGTCCCAGTCCGTCACCCTACTCGACGAACCTCGGACCTTCCATCTGGGCATGTTCGAGATTGGAAAGCCCCTCGGCAAGGGCAAGTTTGGTCGCGTGTACCTCGTGAAGGAGCGCACGAGCGGCTTCATCTGTGCCCTCAAGGTGCTCTACAAGTCCGAGCTGCAGCAGGGGTCCGGAGTCGAGAAGCAGGTCCGCCGCGAGATCGAGATCCAGAGCAACTTGCGGCATCCCAACATCCTGCGACTGTATGGCCACTTCCATGATCCCAAGAGGATCTTCCTAATCCTCGAATTCGCCGGGCAGGGCGAGCTGTATAAGCTGCTGCGCAAAGAGAACCGCTTTCCGGAGTGGAAGGCTGCGCAGTATATTGCCCAGATGGCATCGGCACTGCGATACCTGCACCGCAAGCATGTTATCCACCGGGACATCAAGCCCGAGAATATCCTGGTGGGAGTACACGATGAGATCAAGCTGTCGGATTTCGGCTGGAGTGTTCACGCGCCGAACCGCCGTCGAGCTACTCTGTGCGGTACACTGGACTACCTACCCCCAGAGATGATCAAGTCGGGGAGCAAAGACAACTCCTACGACGAGAAGGTCGATCTTTGGAGTCTGGGTGTCTTGACGTACGAGTTTCTGTGTGGCGAGGCGCCTTTCGAGGATACTCCAGTGATGACACAGCGGCGCATTGCGCGGGCAGACATGTCGATTCCGGCATTTGTTAGCCCTGAGGCTAGGGACCTCATCAAGAAGGTGAGTCGGTTTGCTTTGTGAAGATATCCTTTGGGCTTCGGCTGACCCCACTTGGTAGTTACTTGTTTTGGATCCGGAGAAGAGACTGCCCCTGGAAGCCGTTCAGGAACACCCGTGGATTGTCAAGCACTGCGTCAAGGGAGAGCGCGCCACGAACCGGGAGAAGTCGAGGTGATGACGAGAGCTGATGAATATTGGACGTGACTGGGCGCATAGCAGGTCCTGTACTACTGCATTTTCTCTGGGGGTTGGGGTCGGCATGATGGCACAAAGCTATTACGATTTACACTGGTTGGGCGTTTTGGCACACAACGGTTGGGACGGCCGCGAATCGTAAAAGGGACAAGGTTTGATTTATTTGGCATTTCAGCGTTTGTGGTTCTTACCCGTTCAGGCCTCTGCCGCTATACAAAAAAGTCGGAACGTCCACAGGTTCACAGGACACAGGCCCGGATAGAGCCACGCAGCGGTTCCGTGGAAGCTACTACCGTTTGTAGAAATACAAGAGCCATTCAAGCGTTACTGCATGGAGTGGTATCATTGGTATCCTGTCTGCGTCGTGTCTAGCGTACTCCGCCTCATCTGTACACCTCGTCGAACGGCCGGGTATCCGAGAAACACGAGTCCCAAACCTCATTGACGACCTTGACGGCCTGCACATCGTTCTTGACCCACGGCCGTGCCATCATGGATTGCACTGCCCGCCGCCTCACACAGTCCTGGAACTGCTCTGTCAACCTCCAATTGCTTCTCGTCCAGAACTCCCTTGTGAATCTGCACTCGCCGCTCAGCATCGACGCTCGTATCTGAATCCCACCATGTTAGCAACTCTTTGCCCAAGATATTCAGCGCAGGAGCAAGACAACCCACCTCAGTACAAGCCGCGTGCTTCAGGTTCTTCTGCCCCAGGAAGTCGACCTCGAACCTCAGCTCGTCGTAGGCGTGCATCATCTCGTGCGACAAGACATCCTCGAGGTGGCCCCGGTTCCGCATCTCGTTGGCGCAGATGAGGATGCCGTGCCGGGGCTCGAAGCCGCCGCTCTGCCTCTCGACGCGGCCCTCGGCCGTCAGCCGCGCGGGGCAGCGCCGGCACAGCACGCTGGAGGCGTCCATGCGTCGGCCGTGGTTGAGCTCGGCGATGCGGTCGTTGAGGAAGGTGACGGTGGGCGAGTAGCGGAACAGCCAGTCGCGGAAGCGCTCGCAGCGCTCGACGTCGCGGGCCTCGTTGGCGCGGCTGCGCGACTCGCGGTAGTGGAAGACGCCCTCGGGCGTGACGCGCCCCGCCAGGATGGAGAAGTAGTTCATCCACCACTTGGTGCTGGGGTCGAAGCCCGTGCGGGCGGGATCGTTCTCGAGGTAGGGGTTCGCCCTGGAGAGAGGGCTCTGGGAGGCTTGGGAGGCGGCTGTGGAAGGCGGCGGGCGTGCCGGGTCTGGGTCTGCGCCCGGTGGTGGGCTCGTGGCCGGGGACGAGGCCATTGTCGTCGACGAGGGAAGCGGCCCGACTTGCGACGATACGCTGAGCTGCGTCTGCGGGCGGCGGGTGGCAGAGGGCGGGGCGAGGACCAAGATCGTATGTTAGGAAGGACGATCGCAAGAAATAGACGCTTCTGACAAGAGTAGTCTTTCGTCTTTCGTCTTTGACAGAGTCAATCGCTGGCACAATTATTCTAAAGTCAGTGGTGTGAAGCTCTCCAATTCTGTGCTCCGGGGCAAAAAGTCGAGCGGCCAAAAGACGACGTTCGGAGGGAGCACTTGATGGCGCGGCGTTTAAAACGACGTAGCGTAAATTTACGACCAAGGCTCTTGCTTATTAGTTAGTCAGGTCGACCGACCGGTGCCGGCTCGCTCAAAGATCCACCGTGGTTCGCATTGTCGACGCGCATTTGCGCCCTGGCGATGCGGAACAATTGTTCGAGCACTGCATGACCGATTTCGTATATAGCTAAGTGCATTGGAAGATCCTTGAGCAACCTACGAAGCCCAAATATTGTCACCCGAATGCAGGCCACATAACAACAAAACAGCACACAGTCGGATTTCCCCAAAGCAGTCATCGTCTTCGTACGGCAGACGTGCAATCAGGGAGTTCTACAATCATTAATCCCAGCCAGTAAGTAGGTGTTCTCCCGGAGACAAGTATCTCACAGCGAATTTCAAAAAAAATAAAAAAAATATTATATTCTGAGTAGATTCTGGGGTCTGGTCACACTGCCAGGACTTCACTCTCACTCTCACTCACGCTCACTTGCTCGCTCTCTTCAACAGAAGGACCCATGAGCTGATCTACCCTAGCAGTCATGAAGGGTCACAAATCACTTGGCATAGTGATAAAACTTGGCAAGACCATCTCCCCCCTCGCTCGGCACTTCTCTCACTGGAATACTAATAGACTTCCAGGCACCTCGTCCATAGTAGACGAGAAAACCCACCAACCACTTCTGTCCACCCTCTCACTCATAGTCGAGACGGCCGTCAAACTCCGCCAGGATGGCCATCGGGTTGTCATTGTCTCGTCCGGCGCCATTGGCGTCGGCCTGCAGCGGATGGACAAGGGGAAACGGCCAAAACACCTTGCACAGCTCCAGGCGCTCGCAGCCATCGGCCAGTGCCGCCTGATGGGCATATGGGATGGCCTCTTCAGCCACTTTCGACAGCCTGTTGCCCAGATTCTACTCACCCGGAACGATATAGCTGATGTAAGGGCACTTACATGGGTGTGCAGAAATTGGGGGGGGGTGACTGTACAGAAGCTGACAACAGCCAACATAGCGGTCGAGGTACCTGAACGCGCAGAGGACCTTCAACGAGCTGCTGGACATGGGCGTCATCCCCATCGTGAACGAGAACGACACCCTCGCCGTCTCCGAGATCAAGTTTGGCGACAACGACACGCTGTCGGCCATCACGGCGGCCATGGTCCACGCAGACCTCTTGTTCCTCATGACGGACGTGGACTGCCTGTACGACAAGAACCCGCGGACGCACCCCGACGCCCAGGCGATCGAGGTCGTCGAGGACATAGGGGCCCTGCAGGCCGACGTCTCCTCGGCCGGGTCCGCCCTCGGCACCGGCGGCATGTCGACCAAGATCGTCGCGGCGCGCCTGGCCACCTCGGCCGGCGTCACGACGGTGATCACGCGCGCCTCGAACCCGGGCAACATCGGCAGGATCGCACAGCACATCCAGGCCAGCAAGTCGCCCGCGTCGCTCCTCACGACGACGACGACGACGACGACAACGGCGGCGGCGGCGAGGGAGACCGAGGGCGACACAGCCGCCGCCGCCGAAGATCCGCTCGCCGGGTCGGCCGCCTCCCTGCAGAACCTCGACCTCGCGCGGCGGCCCGTGCCGCTGCACACGCGCTTCCTGCCCTCGCCGCAGCCCATACGCGACAGGTCGTTCTGGATCCTGCACGGGCTGAAGCCGCACGGCGACGTCTACATCGACCAGGGCTGCTACAAGGCCCTGCTCAACAAGGCCGGCCTGCTCCCCGTCGGGGTCGTCGACGTGGACGGCAGCTTCTCGGGCCACGAGTGCGTCCGGCTGTTGGTCGTGAGCAGGAACGCCGAGGCGGACGCAGACGGCAGGCTGTGGCACGGCGAGCCTCAGGATGTGGGCCGCGCCATCGTCAACTACTCCGTCACCGAGATACTCCGCATCAGGGGACACCAGAGCAAGGAGATTGAGGGCCTGTTGGACTATGCGGATAGCGGCTACGTCGCGGAGAGGGAGCATGTTACATTGTTCAGGCGGGAGAGTAGGCCCCAGACACCCACGCCTGGAGCAATCACGCCTCTGGAGGTAGCGGAGTGAAGGTTCAAAGCAGGGAAGTGCAGCCGTCGCAGGCAAAGACACGCCAAAAATAAGGAACGAAGGTGGTCCGAACACCTGACCTTAGGAAATTTCAGCTTTGAACTTGCAATCCCATGCGCTACCACTGTGCCACCGTTCCTATTCCTTGGCTTTGTCCTGAAAAAGCAGATCCATAATTCTGGTGTATTGTTTTTTCTTTGATCTTCACTTGTCTCCCCCTCACCTTGACCGAAGTTCGGATCCAGACATTATACAGTCGCGAAGGTGGGGTGGATACTCAAAGCATGTACCTTTGGATCCCCCCCTCCTTCACGAGAGGGCAAAATCTAGGTAGAATACTCAGAAGCAGGAGACTATGCTCCCCATGGGAGAATACTCAGGATGATCACGAGTCTTGCATGGTTGTTAGAATTGGAACAGTGGAGACAAAGAGCAAGAGCACAAACGACATTAGGCATTACCGGCTTGATCGGTCCACCATACAGTACCTTTGCGGTGTCTATTCTTAGGCAGACATGAGAAAGAATATACTGCGATTCAATGTGGTATCTAGATGGATAGAGGGCCCAGCGGAAGGCCCATCACGCAAGCCGAATTAATTTTTGAACTCCCAACGCCATCCGGTAATGCAGCCTCAAACTCTTCGCACCATCCCCACCATGCTGTCCTTCCTCCGACCGGTCCGAACCTCAGCCCGACGCGAACAGGTTGTCCTCGTCGCGCAGGTACTCGCCGCAGTCGGCCTGCCGGAACGCCACGACGCCGGTGGGGTCGAGCCGCCTCGCCTCGCTCGTGCCGCGCGCCGTGATGCCGAAGCCCAGCGGGGTGTCGCTCATGCTGTAGACGACGACGCCCTGGTGCTCCGGGCAGTCGTCGCTCCAGCGCCCGACGTGGGCCTTGACGATGTTGCCGCCGTACAGGAAGGGCATCTCGCCGTTGGGCTTGACCCAGATCTTGTAGCGGGCGTGCTCGGCGAGGATGGGCAGCGAGGTGATGTGCAGGCGGAACTTGCCCGTCTTGGTGAACTTGCCGAGGCAGATGCCGAGGGAGGTGAGCTTTTCGCGCTCTGCAGGACGGCGATACGGAGAACACGGTCTGTCAGTCTAGAGGAGTCCCTTGCGCCTTTCTTGCACGATGGAGAAGGAGGGGTATAGGCCCATTTTGAGCAGAGGGCAGTCTGGCGAGGGTTGAGGCGGGGAATTACTACGCACCGATAGACACGGCCAGGTTCGCAATCGACAGCCTCACGTAGTACACACGATCCTTATGTATCCGGAAGACATAGCGGTCTGCGTTGGGCGAGTCGTCGAGCGGCGCGATCAGGTTTTTGAGAGAGTTGCCGGTCTGTTGCATTTGCGCCACTGCGTTAGCATTGCCCCCTCTGCATCTTTGCCCACCACTGCCCCTCTGAGGATTGTCGAAGAAATGTGATGACGTACATAGTGCGCTAACTTCTGGAAGAGCGTCTGCGTCTCTGGCTCTGTAAGGGGACGCATGTTGGCTGTGGTGGGGAGACAGACAGCAATGAACAGCCTCTCTGCGATGGGGTCGAAAGTTGAAATTCAAGCGATCGGCGCAGAAAAAGTTCAGGGCAGTTCAGCCTCGCAGCTTATCGATAAACCCGCCCGCATGGCGCTGTCAGTTGGTATTTTACGCTAGGACCCAAAGTAGACGGATGGCATGGAGCATCCCTAGCTTGTTAGAACTCTGTAGCACATGACAACCACCAATGCCTCGCAAAGCCAAACCAAGGGGTAAAGAACAGCAACTCACTCATAGATTTGGCGAGACATTCCAGATTCGGGAATAGCAGGCGTTGTGCATGGGAGTTTCTGCCTGTTCGTATAAACAAGCTCATGAAAATTTCTGGACCTAGAGTGTTGACGGCGGACGTCCAGCTTCAGGACCCATCGTGCTTTTACGAGGCGAAAGAATTCGCAGGACAATCCCCCGTGCAACACTTCAGAGTAAAGAGAACGAGACTCGTCACTTGCGATACTTCCGGTGTATAAAGTCAAATCTCATTTCAGTTCTCGTCCCCATACCCCGCATGCGATGATTCGACCGCTGAATGAACCTAGTGTAATAGCCTCCAGCCAAGGGGGAATCCTCAGTCTCTAACAACAATTTGCGGCAAGACGATCTCCGTGATGTGCCTCCTTTCCAGATCATTTCCCATAGGAAATTCCTTGATTTTCTACCTGCGGCATCTGCCCAGATAGTGTCCAAGGAATGAACCCGAACACAACAGTTTGTTCTTCCGCCGCCTCTCCAAGTATTGTCTTCTCTCTACTTTCCTGCCTCCCTCAAGTGCCGAGGCACCCACTTGCCAGGCGCACCAGACGCCCTGAGGGTCTCCTGAGGAGCATCCCGGGTGGCCTCGCCACGACCAGAGCCTGAACGACCAGCAGCTGGTGGTGGAGCCTCGCTGCGTTCGGCACCACCGCCAGCAGCCTTGGCAGCCTCACGCTCACGCCAGCTTGGCTTGTTGCCAGCAAGGCTGAGACGCGGCGGGCCGGAAGATCGATCGGCAGGGTCGGTTCTCTCGGTTCCCTCGGTTCGTTCAGGTCGCTCAATGCGCTCAGTGCGCTCAGTGCGCTCAGTGCGCTCAGTGCGCTCAGTGCGCTCAGTGCGCTCGGGTCTCTCGAACCGTTCGGATCTCTCGGGCGGCGGTGTCGGGCGGGCGCGGGGCGCGTCTGCTGGTGCCGCGATATCCTGACCCGCGGCCCTGGCCGCCTCTCGCTCACGCCAGCTGGGCTTGTTGCCGCCGAGGTTGAGACGCGGTGGACCAGATGGACGCTCCGAAGAGTCCGCACGCTCGATGATAGGCGCAGCAGAGCGTACTGGGATCGCACGAGCGCCAGCACCCTCCCGTTCTGCCTTTCGCCGAGCGAGAGCCTCCTCCTCGCGACGTGCCTGCAGTGCGGCCTTCTCCAGAGCCTCCTGGCGCTCCTCCTCGCGCTGGGCCTTGATGCGGGCCATCTCCTCCCGACGCTGAGCCTCTCGCTGCTCGCGCTCCTCCTTCTCGCGGGCTGCCTTCTCCTCGGCCTCCTGCAAAGCACGCTCCTTCTCCTCCCGCTCCCGCTTCTCCCGCAGCTTGCGCTCGCGGTACTCCCTCTTGCGTTCCGCAATCGCTTTTTCGAGGGCACGGTCGGCCTCGCGTTGGCGCTTGTCGAAGTCCTCCCGACGACGTTCGTACAAGCTCTTCTTGAAGTCTTCGTAGAAGGGAACCAAACGCTGAACACGGTGCTTCAACTCGACGTTCGCCTTGTGCTGCTGCTTCGACGTGATGAGTTGCTCCTCCTTGCTCTTCTCGTAAGCCTCGAGATCGGCCACACGTTGCTTCTCGTAATCCTCTCCGAGCTTCTTCGCCTCCTCCTTGCGGAAGGCCCGCTCAAGGTGGTCGATTCTCTTGCCGGTGACCCTGAGCTTCTCGTTGACGTCGTTCTTGACGCGCTCCAGCTGGGCCAGCTTCATGGCACGAAGGCGGCTACTGTCCAGAGAAGCAAGGTCCTCCTCTTCGATACCAAGCGCCTTGCCCTCGATCTTGAGCTCCTTCATGGTGTTCTCGACCTCACGACGGTGGATCTCCTGACGCTCCCTCTCCATGCGCCTCTGCTCGCGCTCCTTCAGCTCCTGCGCCAGACGCTGAGTCTCGGCCTCCTGTAGCTGCTGCTCGCGCAGGCGCTTGGCGTTGGCATTCTCACGCTCGATACGCGCTTTGATCTGAGAAACCTCTTCCTTGCGCTTCTGAATCACCTCCTTGCGCGCTAGAATTTCCTTGCGCTCTTGCTCGGCACCTGCCTTGGCGCGGCCCAGCGCAGTCTGGCGGGCCTTGATGCGCTCCTCGTTGAACGTAGGGTCAATGTAGTAGCATGTGGTATGGAGGGTCTTGAACAGACGTGTCAACTGGGTGCGCACAATTTCGGAGGGTGTGCTCTGTAGTCTCTGCACAGAGCCGCCGTCTGCCTCGGCAGAGCCGGCTGCGGGACCAGAGCTGGCAGCCTTGGAGGAAGAGAAAATGTCACTGTCAAAGCTCAGGACTCCAGTGGCGTGGTCCATACGAATGGCCAGATCGCCCTTCTTGTTGCCGTTCATGATGAATTTCTCGATCGTGGCACGAGACACCTGGAAAGGCTCGGGGAATTTGGCGAGGTTCTCGACGTAGGTCAGATCAACAGTCTCGTACACCTGGGACAATTGCTGGAAGAGGCGAGTCAAGATGACCTGCTGCAGAGGCAGGACGTACTTCTCCATCTCGGGGTCGACGCCGATCTGCGCCAGGATGGGAGAGATCTTCTGGCAGATTGAAAGTGGGTGGAAGTCAACCTCGAGGATATTGTAGAGGTCACGGATCTCAGGACGAGCACGACGGAGGAGCTGCTTGGCGCGGATGTCTTGGAACAAGGCAACGCGAGAAGGCGCCTGCGTCATGCCCAGAAGGTGGGTGAGACGTGAGTTCTTGTTCTTCCTAGCCTCATCAAAGTCCACCATTGCACCACGGGAGCGTGTAGTACTGATGACCGGAATAGACAGCGCGGACAGCAGTACAAAGGAAGCCGCCTTCTGCAAGTCGGCCTCGGTGGCAGGTGGGTTCTCGGACTTCTTGCCACCCGACGCAACGAGGGTCGCGGACTGACGCAGCAGTGTGTAGTATCTGGACCAAGCTGCCGCGTGGAAGAGGTAGTTTTCACCGACCAGGAAGATGCGAGTGAGCTTCTCGTAGTAGTTTGCCATCATGACATTCTTGGGCGGGCGCTTGCTCAGGTTGAGAAGGGTGTGGATGTCCTCAACACTGCGGAAAGCCTCCTGCCACAACTCCAGCTCGACAGCGACGTTGAGCTGCTGGAAGCGAGTTTCGAGATGACGCTGCAGGGTGTCTGGGTCATTGAGGTTGATAGCGTGCATCTGCTGGGAGTACTTGGCCGCAGTCTGGACGTGGTTGCGAAGCAGCTCGCAGAGGCGGCGGAACTCGGTCTTGCGGGTGTACTTGAGGCAAAAGTCGAAGGCCTGCATGGCAGTGCTCTGGTATAGGAGTTCGAGACGCGCATTGTTGCGGAGGATGTCGAGAACAGTGCGGTAGGCCTCCCACAAGAACTTGAGCCAGGGCGTCACGATGGCACGATCGGTGCGGTCCTTGGACTGCTCGCCGGAGACGGTGGCCAACAGGATGGACTCAGGTGTCTCGGTGGCCTCGAGGTCTTCGACGCCAGCCTCACCGGTGGTGGCCTCGATGCTGGACTGAACCTCGTCTGCCTTCTGCTGGGCAGCAGTGACCTTGTCGGCGGCGAGCTCGAGGAACTTCTTAAGGACCAGCTCGATGGTGCCCACATTGCTGTTCTGGGCGATGTTCTTGTATTGGTAGAGGGCATCCTTGGTCAGCTTGCCCTTCTTTTGCTCGACAGACTGCTCGACAAGCAGTATCATAACCGGCTCCAATGACGCGATGGGAACATTTCGTGATCGCTTCGATGTGATGTGCTCGTGCAGAAGGGTCAGGGCCGCGGAGGCCTGCCCGACGCCGATGAGTTCGTGTGCCCGCTTGAGAACATTCTCGGGCTTTTGGTGAGGAGGGGGCGGCATGATGGGCCGCAATCACCTCGAAGAGAGAATCTGGGCGACTTCCAAGACTAAGGGAATGTCTATGGCGACGTCGCTGTTTGATGGTAAACTGTGCGTGTCGTTGTGAGTGGAAGGAAGAGCCGCGCCACGAAACGGTGGTGTTTGGCGGACAGGATGGAGTCAGCTGGGGAGAATTTTGATGGGGTGCGTGTCACACACTTGGCGGGGGTGCAGACAACAAGCCTAGTAAGGTAGTCAGAACTGTGGCGGGGCAGGAGGATGCAGGACTGGCTGGGGCAAAATTACGGTTTCGTGCGCAGGCAGCACGTACACAGTACCCGTTTGGAGCTAAGCCCAATACTGGCGCCACAGGTCAGGTGACTTGTAGGACCGGAGCAACGGTTCGATCTGACTGCTTTGGTAACAACAATGGCAAGGAACAATCAAGTCAACCCGTGTGAGGTAGAAGAAGGCACTCGTGAACAGACATCTCACAGCTCAACACAAAGGAACTTTGGACCGATCGAGCTGGCGATTTGAAGGAGTCCTGGGAGAGAATGTGGGCAAGACGACGTGGGGGTATATTGGGAGAAGTGAGGGGGGTGTGCCCAACAGCCTGGAGGGGGGGGGGTTGCATTTCACGCGTGCAGCAACCTCGCGACGCCTATTTCATCCCGTCTTGTCATAGCATCTGCGTACAAGAATATTCGACTGCTAATAAGTCGCGTAAAGTGAGGCCCAGGTTTGAAACATGATGACCAATCACTCATCCCATGGCTCCCAAGACTTCCAATGTTCCCAATGTCCTGGCCCTCTCAACCTTTTTCACACTGACACTTGATGCCAGCCTTGCAGTGTGCAACGCCTGGTAGGGGGGGAAAAAAGAAAGGAGAAAAAGAACCAGGACAATACAGGACCAGGCCAGACCAAATATCTTGCAGTCGAGGCCTGGGGGCGCCGGGGGGCAACGATACGGACCAAGAAAACTTAGCGGCTCTTGTATTGTGTGTACGTATGCAAACTTGGGGACGGGCTCTGGGGTAAAAGCCCAGACAAGGCACTTGATTCCCTTGACGTGCTTTTACGTGCTCAACTCTCCCTGTCTCCCATCTTGTCGGGTCCAGGAGTTGATTGATCAATATTCTATAGATCAGTATTGAAATCAAAGCAGAGTCAGGATGGGATGGTCGATGGATGCCGGCAAATCAGTACAATTTTCATTTCCGGACCCGACGGGGAACAGCGGTGGGAACGTATCCGAGTGGGTCTGCTCCTCAAAGCGGAGAACAGAGTTGCGAACGCATCAGCAGATTGTGCTCGGGCCCGCACCGGTCCTTGACCTGGTATGAGTATAGTACATACGCCTCGCCTTATAAGTTACTTGGTACTACTATGTATGTGCGAGCCGGGCCAAGTGACCACAACGGAGCTTGAGCAGCAGAGAGGCTGGTGTGATTTCTAGTCTCCATGTGTTGCGTGATGTTGTTGAAAAGGTCTTGGTGAACCGTCTGGACTCTTGGACTCGGCAGTTCCTTGTACTTTGTAATCCTGGTCTGCAAGTAATATCAAACCGCCCCGGTCTTAGCCAATCCGAACTCGCAGCTTGACATGCGTCTTTTCTCCTGCAAATGACTTGAAGCCCCTGGGTCGCCATCGACTTGCCCTCTGCTGTCACCACCAAATCTGCTTTGAATCTGGATGCATCTGATCCTTCTCTGTGCCTTAATTTCCTACGTCTCTGTGTGCCTGCTCGCCTGTTCGGCCAAATCTTGCCACATTCAGAAGAAGACAAAAGTCCCAAGAACGGACGAAGATTGGAACTTTTAGGACATCGACCCTAACCCCTGAACAGGTACGATGCCCCCGCCATAAGTCTTGATTAAGCGAGATGCAAGTGCAGGGATTTCAGCCTCCTAGTCAGCTGAACTTCTCTTCTCATTGGATCAAAAGCAGAAGGGTTAGGGTCTGAGGCAGCTCTGTTCCTCTTCTCATTGGACCAATGGTCAAAGGGTTAGGGTCTGCTCCCTGCACTTTTAATCAAGACTTATGGCGGGGGCATCCGTACTTCCCAACTCCCCGGCCCGCCTCCAGCCATTTTGGAACCTGGACCTTGAGAGTCCGTTGCGCTCGTGCTAAGCAGTCCTGGCAGTAAAAGATTGCAGAGATTGGCCTCCGTATCACTGGAAATAAGTTGCCGGTCCTTCTGGGCACTCATCACACCGCCTCAACTGCGGCACAAAGGACTCCAAAGGTCCCCCTCCGCTCGCGAAGATCCAGTGGTTCCTCCAGTGGTAATCAGGTACTTGTTGGAACCGCCTCGCTAGTGTGTACATGCCGCCGCTAGAGCGGTCCCGACACTGTGGCTGACCTGAGCAGGCCTGGTAGGAACGCGGCAGAGGGTAGAACATCTCTCATCCCATCCCTCCCGACACCCGGCACCAGACTCCGCTCTCCAGCTCCTTTGCAGCAAGACTGGACGGGGCAATCTCTGGGGGTGCACCCGGGCACACCCAGGCACAAGCACAAGGACAGGCACCCTGCTTGCTCCCTTGACTCTTCCCTCCCGACAACCCAACCTAACCTGAGCCAGCCAGCTGCCCAGCCAGACCTGCAACCTTCACACCTGCAACGTGCGGCAGCCGTCGTCCATTCTGACTTCCTCATTCCCTCCTTTACATTCCATCCCGACGAAAGCATCCATCCCCTCCTTCAACGACGAATGCAAAGCCCATCTTCAACCGGTGTCGCTGCCGCCATACATTTTCAATTGAACTGTAAGTAAGGTTTTTCCCTTTACTCCTTTGTGCATCTGCACACAGCGCACTGCACACTGCACACTGCACTGCAGCCCGGGTGCCCAGAAAAACAATCGTCCATCGTTGCACCGTTTCCCTGCGCGGGTACGCTCGCTCGTCACCCTCGTCAGACCTCGAAAGCATCGTGCCGATCCAAACACGAGACGCCCTTCTTGTCGATCACATCCATCCACGGCTCTATCGTCGACACGATTGGTTCCATGCCACCCGCCAAAGAACCCTGTTCTTGCACTCGATCAATCGACCGACCGACTGACCGTCGCTTTCGCCGCCGCCCGCTTCTACGTCTGTACCTTGACTGACCACCGCTATGTCTTCTACCCAGCAGGACCGAGATCGAGAGCGTGAACAATCTTCTCGTGCTTTCAAACCTATCTCGCCCACACACCCCGACCTCTCGGACCACGTCCCGCCCTCCGCCGACACCAAGACCAACACCACTCATCTGTCCGAGCACAAGTCCAACGCGACCAACAGCAGCGCCTTCGCGGCCGACGACTCCAGCAAAGACCCAGACAAGATGCCTCAATACACTTCCCGCGACGTCGGCGACCCGACCCAGATCAAGAAGAACAAGCAATCCATGGCCGACCTCAAGCTGCGGCGCCTGACAGAGCTGAACAACCGATTGCGTGAGGATTTGGAACGAGAACGCATCCCGGTATCCCAGGCTAGCAAGAGGTGAGCCCAATTCTGGAGACGCATTGTCGTCAAAGCAGCTGTTCTACTCCCCCGGGAATAACCCGTGCTGACAAGTTCGTGTGTAGCATCATCGCCTACTGCAATAGTACCCGAGACTATATGGTTCCCTCCGTGTGGGGCGTCGTTCCAAAGGGCGAGGATCCCTACGCTCCTCAGCAGAGCGGTGGTTGCTGTGTGGTGATGTAATTGGGATACGATGGATAAAAAGAAACGGAACGAAGATATCCAAAAGGATTCTCGATGTGTCCGACAGCCAAGAGCGACCGTCGGCAACTTTCGAGGCATACGACCAACGACAACCCCAAGAGAAGAAAGACTTGTTGCTGCCTTTTGCGTTGTTTCTTGCCGGCGTTACTATCTGGACAAAAGGAAGCGAATCCTCTTCGATATCAAGGTGGTCCCTAGAGCTGGACGATTTGGAATGGGGGAGGGCTCTGTGATACCGGCAATTGAGGGAGAAGATCGCAATGGATATCACGATTTTCCCCCGCCGTTGCTGGAGCCTAGTCTGAGGCTCCTTGGAGGATGCCGGTCCTTCGCATTTGGGGCGGTTACGATAATGGTTTCTTTTTCATTATACCAAACAACCTATGCACATGGGCTTGTGGATACCGCCAGAGGGATAATTCGGCATGTTTATTAATACTGCGACACCAGCTTCTTTCTTCACACTCTTGTACCTTGTCAGCTTAGGCCTCCCCAAAAATCGTGAATACCCTCTGCCACGGCGAAGTCCGCCAGCCTGGTGACCCACGGTACGTATATTGGATGGTTCCCTCTTTACCTGCCAGTCTTTTTCTCTTTTTTCCATCGCGATATATGCCAGTCAAATGTCCGCGTCAGCCTCAGAAAAACCGCCGGGAGCCACGGCGGGCCGACGGAGATGGGTGATTGGCCCCCCATACAATCCGAAACCTTGTGGGTGCCTTGGCTTTCCGAGACATTCTCTATCTGACTGGGGGGGCTTTGTGTGCTCGTCGAAGATCGTCATCCTGCGTGCTGGTCTGCACCGAATCCGTGTCAGCAGAGGCGGGTTCCTCTGCCTCAAGACGTCCGGCAGGAGCAGCGTCAACAGGAAGCTCCTGGATAGGACTGCACTCGACGTTATTATTTGGTCATAAGATGTGGTTTTGCTGTTTCTTGGTTGCCCACTTGGGGATTTTGACGCATGTTTGCCTTACAAGTCCAGAGCTTGTATAAGGCAGTATGGCCAGAGCAATACCAGTAAGGCCTTTCACCGTTTGGTGTGCCAGGGAACAAAATATGTGATCCCAAGATCAGACTGCTGACGGGCCGCTTTGACATCTGAGGACGAGACTTCCGTGTCTAGGATAACTACAGGGCAGGGTCGTGACTGCCAGCAATCAAGATTCACAATGTTTATCCGGTCATTTCCACCTCTCGTGTGAGGCTAGATCTACCCTCCCTCCTCTTCAGATATGTGACATCCTTTTTCCTTGAGGCTTACAATACAACCTCACTGCCGCTACGACCTCCCCGCAACTGGAGCAACATATGCAATACCTCATGGGCTAGTCGTCCAACATACTGACGAAAGAACTCTACGCCCACTCGCAGCCATGCTTGGCCCTTGCTGCCTGTCCCTCGCCGGGCTCTTCTATCTCTTCCACTCCGTCCTCGCCGTGCCCCTCGGCCTCCCTCTTTTCTCTTCCCAGAACCTCACCCGCGCCGGGTCACCCGCCAACATCAGCTCCATCTTCGCGCAGGACGACACGCGCCTCGACGACCTCCTCGCGCGGCGGGACTTCGTCTGGACCGACACGAGCAACCACCCACAGAACCTCTGCGGGGACTCTACCATTGCCTTAACGAACGATGAAGGGGACAATAACAACACCAACAACACAAAGAACAACAACGGGCCTGCCGTTCAGGACTGTCAGCAGTTTGTCCAGTACGCCAAGTCGCGCAACGGGTACTGGCTGGTCACGGGGTTCAGCGATGGGGGCTGGAGCTGGCGGCAGTTCGCGACGCTGTCGAGCTGCAAGGTCGGGGTGCGGCGGACGGATGGGGGCTCGGGGACTGTGCCGTGAGTTCCCCTCTCGTGTCTACATACCGTGTAGATGGGGCCGTCTGAGGGGGAAGGGGGAAAGAGGCAGGAGACTTGGAGGTGTGCTGATGCAAGACCAAGCAGTATCGGCAATCAAGATGTCATCGATCTGCTCAACAGCGTCATGGGCATGTACGGTGATGGGGACATGCTGCCTGCTACCCAGGGTAATATGGACTGTCACCATCGCTCTACGTTTGCGGCTGTTGAGTGGCAGATTTATAACGACTGATGGGGCAACAAGATACGGAGGGGAGGACAACGCTTTTCACACCGGCGGAAGCTGAGGACGCATCGACATCAACACTACCTCGCTCGGATGACTGCCATCGCTGAGAGACCAGCCCAGGTACCGGGATTATCGTGAACACCAAGTGCAATATTCAGGATACGCCCTAGATTGGATCAAGCCTGCGACTACCACGTTGGCGTGAGACTGCAGGGGTAAGGATGGAGGGCTCCCGGTCGAATGACTATTCAATTATATGACCCATAATGATTTTCGAGCCTGTGCACCAAGGTGTTGGCTAATTTGTACTATGCACTTAGTTATTGAGAGACAACGCCGGGGGGGGGGGACGACATTAGTGTGGCGGCAGGTAGAAATACAGGCCCATCCAACGCCAAAAGTCGACCAAGATCTTCAGGGACATGAAAGGTGACAAGGTAACAAGAAATGTTGCCATCCATCCAGCACATCCAGGATTGCAGATGCTAAGATTTGATCTGAACGTTTCTGGGAAGTCCACACGCGTAGCGAGATAGGTGGGAGCACGTTCAAGGTTCCATCAGAGGCTGAAGTTGGAAACCCAGCCCCTGAGCCGAACTCTCGGGCGCGGCCCGGGGCGTGTTGCCCCACTGACTCGGGACGCTTGGCCGGAGCGAGGCCGGGATTGCAGCTGCACATCACTTCGTCATCATCGCTGCGACTACACGTCCCAAGGCGCACCCGCGCTAATCGAATCCTCGACGATCCTACGAAAAGACAACCAACTCATTCCCGAGACAGCACTTGCCTACTTCAACATTCCAGCTTTGAGACAGCGCAATGGCTGAAAACACCGAGGCATCCGTCGCGCCAAATCCGCTACCGAGGGTGACGATCAAATTCTGTACACAGTATGTGCCAAAACAACGACGGATCTGAGGACGAACGGGTCGATGTCTGACACCTGCGTAGATGCAAATGGATGCTGAGAGCCGCGTACGTAAGTGCATCATGCCCACTCACCCCCCCCCCCCCGCCCTCTCCTTTGCCTTTCCAGCCCGAGAAGAACACCGCCGCTGACGCGCTACAGTTCGCCCAAGAACTCCTCTCGACATTCTCGACGGCGCTGGGCGAAGTGGCCCTGCAGCCTAGCACGGGCGGGACCTTTGTGGTAGAGATCTTCCACCAGCCGCCACCGACTCCCGCCTCGTCGTCGCCGCCTGCAGGCATGCAGTCGCGCGTCCTCTGGGACCGCAAAGCGGACGGCGGCTTCCCCGAGACGAAGGAGCTGAAGCGGCGGGTGCGGGACGTGATCGAGCCCGGTCGGGACTTGGGCCACGTCGACCGGCACGGGGCTGGAGCAAAGCCGGCCGCCGCTGCTGCGCCTAAGGTCGAGGGGGGTGGCGACGCTGCTGCGGCTCCGTCTGCTGGGGCCGCGGTGGAGGTCGGCAAGGGGGAGAAGCTGCCGACGAGGTCGGAGCTCGAGGCAGCTGTACAGGCGGGTGGTGGATATCCGGGCTCGAGTGAGGCTGCAGCACAGCTGGTCGGTGACCTGAAGCATTTAGGGGATAAGGGTGCAGCTTCCGGGGGAAAAGAGGCGTGTGAGGACTGTGGCTGAGCCCGATGCCTCGGACTTCGACACGTGATTCAGAAGGGATTATAGCTTCACAGAAGAAACATCTGTACAGACCATCTCGGCGTCCAGAGAGGAGGTATCTCATGGCAGAAGCGAGTGGCCAAAGAAAGAACAGAAAAACGGCATGAACGCCTGATTACCAAGACACGGGCTTCCAACCCGAAGGCATTGTCTTTTTGCGTCTTACCAAGACGTCCTAGTGATTCTGCCGTGTCATGGTCTTCCCACGTGCGTTTTGGAAAGCTTCACTGGCGTTGTTCTCGGTCGGGCCAGTCTGAAAAGTCTCACAGTAAGGGTGAAGCCCTGGTTCTGTTGCAGTCACATGTTGCGCTATCACTTCCGGAAGACTCCTTCTCTCATCTCCCTCGGCTGCGATCCTTCCGGGTTAACCCAATACTTCGAAAGAGCCTCCTTTGCCGCAGCAGCACTTCCTGGGCCCACGATGCCCAGTTCCTCCCAATCGGCCATCAGGACCGAGATCCAGAAACGGCATCCTTCCCAAGACGGGTGGAAATTGAACTTTTGCCTTCCCTTCCCGGATATGTGGCCCATGAGCTCTCCGACGGTCAAACTTGCGGCAGCGTCGAAAGGGGAAATCTTGCAGCGTCTCGTCCGTGTGTTGCTGGCTTAGGGAAGTTACTTCGATCTTGCCCCTCAATCCATCGTCGCCGTACCCGGGAGCCATGTCTAGCACAATGCCAGAAGTCGCTGAGAGTTGCAGGCAGATGGTCCAGTGATTCGTAGCGGGGCTACCATCCTCATCCCCTTCATTCAAGTCATTCCGAAGCGCACAAAGCCGGATGCAAGTGACTGGGGCCGACCAAGCTGCTGACTTGTCCCCCTCAAAGTTGTCCAGGTCCCAGTTGTCGTCCAGAATCTCCATTTTCTGGCATGTGCCGTGAACGTCTCGAGTTTCGTTCTCCGAACAGACCTCAATCCGTTCAACCCTGTTTGATGCGCTTTTCAAGTTTGCACGGGTCGAGCCCGTTCATTTTGTGGCAATGCTGTGAGGATGCTTGTAAAGTCATGTGCCCGAGAGGTCTGCTGAGCTGAACTGGAGACGTTCTTGATTGTCAGTCTGTATTACGTAAGCACGAATTGCCATACGTTCTTATAAGTTTTGAGCCGAACAATTTCAACACTTGCCTATTAGATATTCAGGCACGTTTGGATGAAATGTATAATATGATGAGAGTTCATATGTGCCCGGCGACCTTGATTTTACTCCCGCCAAGCGTACCTCCAGCTGTAACCGTACGAGTGATTGAACAGATGAAGGGCCGAGTTGTCGCCGTACTGCAAAGCGATACGAATGTACGACCAATCATGTCAAGAAGATCACGATTCCGGCGAGTCTTGGCTTGACCATGCAGAGGGTGGTGGATCTTGTTGCTCAGCAGGGCCGGCAGAAGTACCAGGTTACTCCAGAATGGGAGGGTTGTAGGTACTGGAATTATGTCTTGATCTCAGATCTCGAGGCGGCCGGTTACATTGCGCGGGGAAACGCGAAAACAGTTCTCACAGCGTTGTCGTTCTATTGGAAATATCCGCCTGGTTCTGGCGACGAAGCGCGAGAGCTTAAGGAGGGAACTTTCCGCTCCTGATAAGAATGGTCTCAGGAATTCGCGGTCAAGAGGTTCTCTTGAGATCAGGTTCTCTTGAGATTTGTTGACTGTTGACTGTTTTTCTTTTTCCTCGTCCAGAAAACATGCCATCTTTAGTTGCTGCAATCTATACGCTTCCAAGTCTCGCTAGTACTACCTAGGTAGCTTCAAAAGTTTACGACGCACGGTGTGCTTGTCATAGTATCATGATCCGCTGACTACGGGACGTACAAGAATGATTATAAGACCTCAAGAGTTTGTGCTGTAATCAAGCTTAAACAACCTTGGAAATCTACAATTGCGGTTCTTAGAAAGGCTGGCTAGAGCAGAAGTACGATTAGAATACGTGCTCCGTATAGAACATACCTAGGTATCTGGTGCAACATTGAAGTGATGGAGCCTGCTCTTTTTAATCGTCCAAGTTCGACCTGGGGATGACTGTGGACAAGACACCACATTTTTCGCTAGCACTGTAGGAGCAAATTTACAAATCTTCTATGCTCACCGTCATAACCGCTTGTGGTACCTAGGTAGTGACACATCAGCGGGTCATTCGCGCCTTTGTACGGCTCGGACAATCGCCCAGAGCACTTTTCGAGCCGGGCACCGGGGGGTACATAGAGTAATGAGCACCCAAACTCCGCGGCGCAAATTGCTCTCGACACACCACTACGATCTTGATCGTTCGCCTTGAGCCACGCGCGGGTGGACCCTGCAGTAGCGCGTCGTCTCTCGACGGACACTGCAGTGGTCTTCGCCCCATCCCCAGTCTACTGGAGCTGCCGCTCAGCTTCCTGGAGCGAAGGGTGTTTCATCGAAGCCCAACTAGGAAGAGCCGAATTCCCATCTCTCCAGTCCGAGGCGGCATATTTGTGGACGGTCTTGGACAAAAGGAGACCCGTGGACCCGACGCTGGGGGCATAGCGTGGGATCGCTTCTGTCTGCTCGTCATGTCTTACTCAAGTCGACGGCTGACAGGACAGGGAGACGCATACGATGCCTTTCGCGCTATTATGGACAAATTCAAGGCCATTACAGGGCAGACAGTGCTTTGGGGGCTACCGGCTCGGAGGTTCGAGATGGGGTTGTGCTGGCTGCGCAACTGGAAGCGTGATACCCAAGCCATGTTGTCTCGACGCAAAGACTAGACGACATTGCCCATGACCTCTCACCGTGTAGAGGTTCCATTCCCTAGTTGGTCATGGCCAGTTTGGAAGGTTCGTGCAATGTTGCGAATAACGGATGATTATGCCGAGACAGAGTGAGTGTTCAAGAAAAATTGCACACGAGGTCCACGGGTCCGCAGGCCAGCCCAATGCTGATACAAGAACTCGCCCGTCATACAGTTTCAACCCGGAGATCTTATGCTTTGTTCTCCGAAACTGTCCGTTACGAATCTTCAAAGTCAACAGAATATTGAGCAATACTTCCGAGGTACCAATGCCAATGTTGCCCAAGACAGCCATGCAGAGCCGCAATCTGGCCACCCTCAACAACATCTCCCAAGAGTATCCGAATTCAACGAATGAGAGATTCAGCCAAACGCCTGACGACCAGCTCATTTTCTTCCAGACAGAGGTCGCCCGCTTGTCCCTCTCAGGTCCAGTGGCGGAAAAGAATGACACCTACTCCAAGTCGAATTGGTGGTGCTATGAGCTGAGAAACGGCAAAAACGAGGTTGTGGGAACGACTGATTACTGCGTACCTAACGACGGTGACGGCGAGACATGTATCTTGGCCACGAAGCAGGTTGAGTCTGATTTTATCCTCATCGCCACCAATTCTGCGCCAATATCTCCCGCGGAGGAGGTAGTGCTACAGGTAGAGCGGAAGGACGACGTCGCGCATCGTAGCACGGTCTTGGAGGCTGCCTGGAGGGATGCTAAGCCGGTGAGCCGCTTGGTCGTAATGAACTAGAAGCGTTGAGCATGTTTGAGGTGGCGAAATCGTGAATAGTTGCCATATTGACAGTCATTTCAAAGCATGGGAGTGACTTCTCCCTGAGAACGATATGTAGGGTTTGCTGCAAATCCATCGGACGGCCACTGGCCACTTCAAGTGAGTTTGTGACGCACATGAGCTGAAAAGTACCTATCCATGGATATCAGAATGTTTTCGGTTCTTCACCCCTTTTCAACCTCAGTCAGATGAGTGTATCCCCATCTACAAACATCCATGGATACCTAGGTAGTCAGATCATGGTCGCTCTGTAATCGAGAGATTGGGATCAAAATATCCAAAATCTTGCAGGGCAACAGTACCTAGGTAGGCATCAGACTCGTCTCCAACTCACCCAACGAAGCATGTTCAAGGCTCAGGACTTTCGAAAAGTACCTAGGGTCAATGAATTGTCTTCAGTCCTCATCGATCGATGCATCCCTGGGGTGACTTCTTCCTCCCCTCTTCTTCCAACGGCATCCTGCAAGCCGGACCCTGAAATGGGCACGTCCAAGCCCACCCGTGGACACAGGCGGATGCGGCGCATCAAGTTCCCATCATCCTGCATACCTTGGGTGGGTGCAACATAACACACCGCGGCTCCATGTCCTTCAACCTGAATGCCTTTTCAGGAAAACATTGTTCCTTGCAAGTCCTTTGATCGTTACTTCCTAGTCAAAATATTTGACCTTCACCCCCTTGATGATCTCGACCTCCTTGTCCGCATTATCCCCAGCCTCGGTACTCGTCCCTGGACCGATGTTTTTGATAACTCTCTGCTTGACCCATTCCCCGGCTTTCACGGGCCGCCCATCGCTGCCGAGGACCCTCTCACCCAGGAGCCCCCGCTCACGAAGGACCGGCGACTCTTCAATGGGCACCATCTCCGTCTCGTCCTCGATGCGGACCACATATATCACCCGCAGGCGATCCACATGCTGCTGGTCTTTTGGCGGCGCAACCACCCTGTGGATGCTGGATTTCAGGTAACCGTCTTGTTTTGTGGAATCCACGTCAGCCAACTGGTCTTCGAAGCCGCAGCTACAAAGAACTGGACGTGTGTCCTTCCCAAGGTCAATACTCACTTGTCAGGAAGTGGAGGGCATCGGCAAGGTTCACGGTCAAGGTGCCCGGCACCATCCGAACATCCTTCCACGATCCGTCCTTGCCCAAGACTTGCAGTCCTCCGATGGGCTGGTAGAACAGCAAGGTGAGACTACCCAGGTCCGAATGTCTGGAATCACGTCAGAAACATGTCTGCTCTCTGTCTCTCCGCCCACCATTGACCCATATTGGAGGTTTTGTCCGCATCCATCCAGTTGCGACTCACCCCTTCAGCCAAACCCCGCCGCACTTCTCGTTCTCCTCGTCGGTCCTCACCAGGTACTTCATGTACCTGAGGTGACAGGCGCTGTTCGCATCGTACCGGTGCCTCTTGACGAGCCACTCCTCGTCCTCGAGCCCCAGCGCCCGCGCGAAGACGACGAGCAGCCTGTGAACGATGTGCTCGTGCACGTGGCGCGAGAAGCGCTCGACCTCGGCCCAGTGCCGGCGGATGAGGTCCGGGTGGGCCACGCCGCCGCCGCCGCCGCCGCCGCCGCCCTCGTGCGCGGTATACCGCGCCGTGAACTTGGGCACGTTGTAGAGCTCGTAGTTGTCCCGGACCCCAGGGACCAGCTCGCGCGTCCCCACCGGCTTGTAGCCGTTGTACTCGCCGGCCTCCATGTTGGCGCGGTAGCGCATCTTCTCGTCGTAGGGCAGCGCGAGGAGCGCCTGGCCGATGGCGAACTGGCGCTCGACCTCCTCCTCTGTCAGGCCGAAGTTCTTGACATAGAAGAAGCCTTCCGAGGGTTATCAGTCTCATGTCACTCCAGACATACCGACTGGGCCATGATGGCGGAACAATTTTGGAATTGGGATGGACCATACCAACATCTTCAATGGCTCTCGTGAACTCGGCGGCCAACTCCTGCTTCCCACCTGGCTGGTCAAACTTTGAGAGATCCAGAGTGACCAAGTCGGCCCAACTGCCCTCTTCAGTCGAAACTGACGGCTTTGTCCATGTGAGAGTCTCAGTAGCAGACATGGCTTTTTTTGTTTTCACTTTCTTGTTGACACAGTGTGAGTTTGGCCACAATTGCTCAAAGCTGTGCTTTGGATATGAAGTTGGGTATTTTTTATCATACCCGAATTCTTATGTAGAGCTGACCTGGCCCCATACATGGTGTGTCTGTCTGGAGTCTCACTTGCGCTTGTTTTGGAGAAGAGGTTGAGCAAGTTATACGACAAGTGGGGATAACTTGCTCACGGTCGCGGTCGCGGGGAACAAGGGCGGAGTGACAGACACAACCTCAACCTTATGTCCGTGGGGTTGCCAAATCATATCGACAGTCTTCTTCTGTACATTCTGCGTTCAGACTTTTACGTCATTAGCATGGGTGTAGGTTTCATGAAGGTAAGCAGTAAGGAGTTGTATGGTGTATAAATTTGTGCCACCATCTCTGCATGGTTGGTGTTGTTTAGATCTCAACCTGAGAAGCCTTGAACCTCTTGCACAACAAATAAACAAGGGTTCAAGAGTCAAGATGTCTCATCATTCACGTATGAGGAACTGGCAAGAGCATCTAAGGCGTGTGAACCCGATTTCTCGTCTGCAAGTACCTTGGGAGATCAGCTTCGGGAGGATCACACTGATATCTTGTCATTGTGGTCGTCAATCGGTTCTTGAATCGTTCTGTTCATTGCCATCTTTTTCTTGTTTGGTCAGGGCACCACTCCACAGGCCAGTCAGTCTTCCCACCCGAGACCAAATTCCAGAGCAGAAGCTGCCGAATCCAGTGGCCAATGCCTACTGCTTTCCAAGGGAAACAAATCACAAACAGAACCAGATGCAGTGAGGCCCAGTGCAGTAAAACCACAGACTCAAGTATCAATACTTAAACAGCAATTAAGAAATTTCCACCCTGTTTTCCCCATCTCTAGTCTGACCCTTCCAATCCATCACGATCGTCAGGTCACTCCTCTCATCAGCCTTGTGCCCTCGCATCAACTTGCCCCTCCCCCCCTGAGCAGAGGACTTCTTAGGTTCCTCTCATTACCGAA
This sequence comes from Dendrostoma leiphaemia, assembly GCA_026120015.1. Lineage (NCBI taxonomy): Eukaryota > Fungi > Ascomycota > Sordariomycetes > Diaporthales > Erythrogloeaceae > Dendrostoma > Dendrostoma leiphaemia. Next base: position 56,616 of record JALRMF010000119.1, on the reverse strand, counting down.
GCTTGATGTAGAAAATGTGTCTTGTATGTAGGCGCATCCCCACATGCATTCGCGAAGCTGACCATGGAATTGTCCGTCTTGCCCCTGTATCCGACCGCCCTACGCAATGCAGTATCGAGACAGTCGAACAGGCGTTACATCATGTCATCGTAGTCATCGCTGAGGTCGAGGGAGCAGATGATGTATGAGTCGTCTGGGGGCCGTCAAAGCAGTCGCCGCAGAGGTAGGTGGTCGGAAGCAGGCCTTTGGACGCGTGAAAGGCCCACCGGTCGTCCTGAGAACGTGTTGAATAGTAGATTGCCGTTAGGCATGTTCCACACTGATGAGATTCTCAGATCGATTTAGCCAAAGGGCGGTCCAGCAGGGGACTGAGACTGCTGGCGAGTCGAGGGCGTTAGGTCAACGCGAAGTGGTTATAGTACATCGAGGTAAGCGTTCGGCACGGAGAAGGACCAAGAACAGAGAGCCTGTGGATCTGACGCGGCGAGAAGCGAGAATCCGTCGTGGTGGTAGTTGGGTATGACCGTGTTGCATGTTGAGCAGAGGAAGCCAATCATCGTCGTCCGAACCTAAAAATAAATAACGCAGGGTGTTGGTGTGAATTCAAACTTAGGTTTTGGACGACTTCCTGGGAGGAGTGATGGATCTACTGCCTCCAAGGCCGGGGACGTACTTTTGTTTCTTCTCAGCGGGTTTGAGGATCTGCAGTGGCACAATGGTCAGCAAGAAATGCTCGACGTTGGTGCTCGAAGTTGTCAAAACTCACCTGAAATGAGCAGAGCAGGCTTTCGTCGACGCTCATCATAGCACCTGCATTGTCGAACTCCCCACAATAGTTGGGCGCACTGAAGAGCGTGACTAGCTGACGCTTGGAGAAGAACTCGTATCCATCTTCGACCACTTGATGGGCCCGGCAGATCAGGTCCATGTCGTGTTTTTGCAGGAAGCGGGACACGACATCGGGCCCAAACGTGAAACTAACACCTCGATCGTTCTCACTCCAGCCGGTGATGTCCTTGTCTGGGTCGGACCATAGCAGATCGCACAACAAGCCGCAGTCTGGGATCTGTACGGGGTAGTCAGTATCAGTTGGCTTGTGCCGCGAGGCAGAAGCCTCTCGGATCTTCGACGCAAAATCAAGCAAAGAGGGGCACTCACGTCGGTGGGACGCATGACCCTACGGATCTGCTCCATGGAGTTCAGATCTGGACTCAGACCGCCGTGCATGGTGAAAATCTTCTCGTCGATGATGGCGGCGATAGGCAGACAGTTGAAGCAGTCCGTAAAAGTCTTCCATAACTTGATATTGTACCGACGCTTGCACTCATCGTAGAAACCGTAGATGCGGTTGATGGAGGCGCACTCGTGGTTGCCGCGCAGGATGAAAAAGTTCTCGGGGTACTTGATCTTGTAGGCCAGCAGCAGGCAAATGGTCTCAAGTGACTGCTTTCCACGGTCGACGTAGTCACCAAGGAAGAGGTAGTTCGCCTCTGGAGGGAAGCCGCCATATTCGAAAAGACGCAGCAGGTCATAGTACTGCCCGTGAATGTCGCCGCAGATCTGTCAGGGAAGGACGGGCGGGGTCAGCGATGCGCCGCAGGTGACGGTCAAACAATACAACAAGCGCCCAGCGTGTTTGGTCTGGGGTAGGATGACAAACCTTGATTGGGGCCTCGAGTTCGAGGAGGATGGGCTGTGAAATGAAGATCTCGCGAGCCTTGGTGCACAGATAGCGAATCTCGGCCTCGAGCAACTGGACCTGCTTGCCAGGGCGACTGCCACGGACCTCCAGGAGGCGGTCGATTATAGAGTCCAAGTCAACATCATGTTGATCTGCCATGGTGACTGTGTCGGCCGCCAGGAGCTGGCGTACTGATGGCAGAGGAGGGGGGGAGGGTCGGACGCGCCGGAGGGGGTGGGATGCGCTGCGGCGGGATAGATTTTCACGCAGTCAGGAAGGTGGGGTGGTTTGATGCACTTCTGTCGGCTGCATGTGAAGCGATGGGTTAGCATTGAGACGGAATAAGGGAGAGAAGAAGTGCAGTGTGCATTTGCGCGGAGAAGGGTAATGAGGGTGGTCAGAGAGGGTCCGAGGGCCAGGGAAGACAGGAAGATCGGGATCAGACTGGGAAGGGGGCGTGGTGGTCGATACGGGGCGACGACGTCAGTGACGCTGCTGCTGCTGCTGTTGATGATGGGAAATGCATGTGCGGAACAGACGTACGTTTTAGAAGTGATCTCGGCCGGAGGATGCTTTCAGAAACTGAAAGCGTCTACGGTGAGTGAATCGCCTTCGCAGAAAAAGAGTGACGGCGGCCAAGTTCTATGGTCTGAGGTGCTGGTCAGATGAATTGCGTGGTGTTGTCTTGCCGGACGTGACGGACGACTGGAGTTTTGGGGGTGTCGCGTCGAGACAGCTTCAGCTTCAGCAGCGGGGCCCCGTGGCTGTGACGTGGATCGCCAGATGGCCGTTCGTGGGTTGCGTCGGGGAAATCGCGTCTGGTTCACCTTTTCAAAAAGAAGAGGGGATGCAGATGGATGTGGTTGCGGTCTCGATGAGCCGTCGTCGCCGGGGTGAGGAGGACAAAAGTCGTCTCGTCTTGGGGTGCAGTCGGGAGGCACGGAGCAAGATCGTGGGAGTTTTTTTTCCTCGTCTTGGGTCGCCGGAGATGGGTGCCAAACTAGGCCTGATGATCGAGTGCGTCGCGTTGTTTTGGGTCTGAAAAATGGAGGAAGGTGTATCCTCGGTCGCCGTGGTAAGGTGCAGGTCAGAGATATTGCCTGAATCAGGTCTTGGGGTCGCCTTAAAGATGAATTGAATTGACAAGTCGCCTTGGGATTGTGGTGAGAATGTCGGATCAACAAAGTGAAAAGACTGGGCCAGGTGCAGGTGCAGGCAAAGAATGGGAGCGCCGGGCCCAGGAGGGAAGGCAACGGCAGCCAAGTCTGACAGGGACACAATTCCAGAGGCCCTTGCTTGGTTCAGTGTTGGGCTGTGCAGCGAGTCTTCCCAGTGCTACCTAAACCGTTTCGAAGGGGGGGGGACGGGGGGTGTTTCCAAACTTGCCCGCCGTAGGTGGGTATAGCGCGCTAGAAAACACTAAGCCGGTGTTGGAAATCAAGGCCTTGGCGCCTCCCAGTTGCTTGGATCTGGGAGTTAGGGAGGGGAGGGGCCGTTGAGACTCTTGCAGGCAGCGGCAGGCAGTTGCAGCCCTCTAATAGCACAACTTCTGCTTGTGGTCTTGGTGCTGGCGCGGGACGTTGCAAACCTTGAAGGCACGCAAGGCCATGCTAAAAGCAGCCACCGTCTCTCAAACCCACCAAAACCACGTCCCGCTACCAAATTCAAAATTGGCTTGGCAATTGATTGGGCCCCATTATTTTAAGCTCGGGACAGAGCTGCCATTGGCTTCAGAGTTTCAGACTGAATCCCTTTCAGGACAAACCCCCCCCCCCCTCCAAGTGCTCTGAGTCTCGCCGGCAGAGCTGGCAGCGCGGGCCAGGCCAGGGATCAACCCTCAGTGACTGCACATCTTCTTCCACATGCGCGCAATCGACGTCCTGCAACCCTCATTTCTTCCGATCCCGATCTCGACTACAAAAAGCCCATCCCCATCCCCATCGACTGCCCGCCGTCGCCGTCGCCCCCTATTCCGCCCTGCACTTTGTTCTTTGTTCGCGCCCTCACCTCGGCCCGAACTGGGAACATTGAACCTGCCTGGGGACCCGCCACGTCAACAGCTCAGCTCAGCCCATCTCGACCGTTTCGATGGGTCAGGGTTGGAATACAGTCTAGCGTGCGCTTCTTATATGCCGCGTCGTATGACTGCCGTACCAAATATGCAGGGCACGTACTCCAACAATGGCAGTGCCTGCGCCCACGAACACGACAGGCAGCCTCGAGGGCCACCAGCACGCGAGAAATGAGATCCATCGTGCCGGAGCCCGACAGCAGGCTCTGGCGACATCTTCTGCCAGCCAGCCAGCTAGCCAGAGCCAACCTGACCCCGACCCCACCCCGCCGGGGCTCTGGAGGCCCAACTGCGGATACGCTCCCGCTGTCATGTCAACGATCCTGACTTTCTTGCAATTTCTCCGCTTCGAGCATCAAACTCGTAATCCATCTTCCACGCCTTGGCGGATCAGCCGCTACAAAGTACCACTCGGGTCATGCCTCTGACGCCGCCAGGCCGCGAACACAAGACGATCTCTCAAGTGACGGGCCCCAGCTTTTGTTAGACGGATGCACGGCGGGTATGTGTACGGTGTACGGAAAACGGTGTAAGTATTGTATGCTGTTTGCGCCCAGCAGCCCCTAGCGTTCCACGAGGTGGTTGTCTTTGAGGCGTGTGGAAGTTCCCCGTACTTGGTACACGGTTTTGAGTCGGGGGTCTGACCACTCATCGTCGCTGAGAAGAAACTCGCCATTGTCACCTTGGCGCTTGGGCTGGACACCACCCATCGGGCGGCTGGCCTATCGTGTTGTCATATGGACCGTCTTAGCCCCCGTCCGAGCTTCAGGAGCCGGATAAGAACTTCGCATCGCGAGTGGCATCCACAGTCACAGCCACAGTCACGGCTTCGTCTGCTGCGCATTGCATTTAAACCACCAGACATCCTGTCACGCCAGAACAACGTCTTGCTGCCTCGATCGCCTGCAGCTCTTCCCCCCTCAAGATCTGCCGTACAGCAACCATCTAGATCGCGCGAACCGTCCCACCCACACTCGATGTTGACCGGCCTAGACTGCAATGCACCCACATCGATGCCCACCGGCCCCTCTCCATCGTGCAGGGAGACCACTATTGGCCTCCAGCGAGACAGACACCGGCCTACTGCGCGGGCTGTCGGACTGCACATGCCGCCAAGGCAATCCCAAGACCTGGCCCAGCGGGAGACACTGCGGTCCTGCGGTCCACTCGAGAGCTTTCCCTCGCGTCTCACCGCAGCCCACCACTGACAAGCGTGAGGCTGCTGTTGTGACACGGCGGCCGAAATCACTCACACATAGTCACTGTTCTTGTACGGGTAGACAGGCACAAATGGGAGTGCACCCACGCCGTCGTACTTGAGCCCCTGCCTTGAAACTTGAACGTCACTCAGTGTCGTCAGCGTAATCTTGAGCGATGATCCGCGTACACGACTGTGTCCCATTGCCTGCCCCTCGCCTCGTCCCCGTCTCTCGGACAGTTGGACGGAGCCGAAACCATACAGCAGTGCTCAGCAACACATCTCCATCGTAGAAGGATGCTCGGCGGGCATCTCCGTATCCCTAGCCCAGCGACTCTTCAGATTCAAGATTGTTTGGTAGTATCACCATCTCAATCAAGAGTCCGTTTTCGGGACCGTCAGACTGGTCCAAACCCGGTGACCTGCACTCGGTGCTCAATGCCGGGCTTATCAGACAATCGGACAGGCGGTCTGCAGGGAAGTCCGCTTCAGCTCTAGGCGGCCGTGAATTGTCAATTACTCCCATGTCACATGTAGAAACCTTCACGTGGCCGCCGGCTTTCCACGGCCATAATTTCCCAGTACATCCATGCTCTTATTATCCTTCAACATGATCGAACGGGTCGCAATCCGTCGGCTGTTTCAACCGATCAAATCCCCAGATAACCGAGGACGTTGGCGCGGCCCACCTGACCCGTGAGCCCGTCGACCACGGAGACGTTGCTGGTGTCTTGGACGTGGACGTCATGGCTGTTGTTTTGCCTGCGATCCACCCTCACTGACTACGCCCTCTGCGTGTCGAAACGTCGCTCTCACCATGGTCTCCCATCAAGGTTCGGGCTGAGTCAAGTCGCCCTAGGCCAACATATTTTTTCACATGTGTAGCTCGAGTCTGTGCCTGGCTGACGCGCGCCCATTGCTTTCGAGGCCGTCTCTACCATCCTCAAAGGAAGGGTCAATCAAGATGGTGTTGGGTCCGGCCGGGACGTGCGGTCCAGTCCGCCGCGGCCTATCAAGGCCTTGCACCTTCTCTCGGGACTAACTGTATCGACTTTGTGGTCTCGTTCATGCGTTGCGCTACCGCATTGGTCTTGCCGTTAGGAATCCTCGGATCCTGCCGGTCGCCGAAACGGCTACGGCTGAGAAAAAGGACTTCTGAACCGGCTCGTTCGTTCTGGTATTCAAGTGAACATGGTGCCAAACCCTCGCTTCGCCTCCAGGAAGAGTTCGTGAAATGTGTGAACGGGGCGATCTCAATCCAGTTTACGAGAGCCCTCGCTCCCAAGAGGGCCTCCTGCGCGGGCTTGGATCGCACGCCGTCTGGGCGCTGTGTTGGTGCCCTCCCACGGTCCAGGACTTTGTAGTTCAGACGCATTGCGAGTAAGCAATCGGGTCTCGACTTTGATCGCTGAAGCGAGCATGTTGAAGAGCAAAGTTGTCCCACTGACACCGAAGTTCAAGTCTCTGACAGAACAACACATAAGAGGAACTGCCAAGCAACGCAGCATGGCCAAATTATGAGAGACCTGTCTAGATGAGTATATCCCGCTACGCAAATGTGTTGACTGATTTCGTAACTGGTTTTAAGTCATGTGCTTTACTTCTTACGTACATTGATAGTGCTGGTGCCGGCTCTCCATTTCACATATTGTCATACTTTCACGATTGTTTGGTCTATCACCAAGGGCAAGCAGCTTGGACACGATGTCAACGTTGGTTCAGAAGATATCAGCCCTACGCATCATCAAGCTGCTTCTGCCGAGTCAATCCTCCACTCATGTTAAGCAACGTTGGGCGCAACACTCCCCGAGTATTACTAGTCTGTGGTGTTGGCGAATTATTGATCAGACTTCCGTCCTCCTCTCCTCCAACCCGACCCTAGCAAATACACAATTCATAAAGCAAAACCAGCAAACAGGCAACGATGCCCTTGGCCTTTTCGCAAATATGCAGCTCCAGCGATGCTGTCCCAGGCGCAAGGGCTATCACCCTGGAGACCCACCCGCTGCCGCGACGATGAAATGAATCGAGGCTCAATATCGACCATGCCCATTGTCATCGCTGGTCCTCTCATGAGTCGTTATGCGGTTCAACTGCAAGTGACGACTCGTTCTGCGTCGGCGATTCGGCTCAAGCTACCTAGGTATGATCAATCTCGTCATGATTGGTCTCCCGAGCCTTGCTGGTCTTCACGTCTCCCGGTTGATTTCGCGCTCTCCTTGGTGATGGCCGAGCTATTGTCCAACTCATGCAGCGCTCAAAGTCGTTGGTCTCGGCCGGTTGATCATCGTCCTCGGTGTCCACGCCCTCCAGCTCAGCACTCACGTCCCGCAGCTCAACATGCCCTATGCTTACTCGTACATACCATGCTATAGTCGCCCCTGGATCTGTCCTCATTGCCACTCTTCGCAGAAGGCCTCAGATCAGTTCAGCTCAACATCAGAATCGTCCCGGGCTCGAGTCTCGCGAGCCGTCTTCTGAGCCATGTAGGACTCGTCGTGATCCAAGGACATGTGGGATGCGAACGAGCTGCAGGGATCCCGCTGGGTCGTCCCAGGGTCGCTCTGCGCGTCCGTGGCGTTGGCATTGGCATCTCTGCCCCGGCTGTCGCACGCCCACGGCGTCTTCGGGCTGACGAGCGATCCAAAGAAGGAGGAGGAGGAGTTGGTCTTCTCACGGGCCATGGCCTCCTTGATCTTCTCGGCGACATCTGTCCGGATGGGCACGAACCGTCTCTGGCGGCCACCATCCCACTTCTCAAGCGCGATCTTGGAGCCGAGTTCCTGGAACTTGGCTGCGACGGTCGCTCGGTCGCTCGTGCTTTTGAGGAAAAAAACAATGGTGTCTTTGAGTCTTTCTTTCTCAGCCTCAAGGATCGTCCAGTCTGTGTCGCCGTAATACATTGCCGGGCTTGAGATGTGGAGCTCCGGACTCATCGAGCCTGGGATTGAGCCTGGGATTGAGCTCTCATGTCTCGCCACCTCTACCAGAGCAGTAGACTCGTCATTCCGGGCCTTCTCGCCATCGACAGCGGCCGATACGGGGTTCTTCTGGATGGTGTAGTGGGAGCAGTGAAAGTGGACTGTGCATCCATGGTTGACAATTTGAGGAGCCTCGTGTGCGACCGAAGCAGAGGGACCTTTCATGCAGGCCCTCGTCACGGTCGAAGACGTTCCTGAGCCAGGGCTAGTGACTTTGGGCTCGGTAGCGTCGCTGTTGTATGTGCCGCGCTCGTCGTTGCTCGAAGGCTGGCCAGGGGACGCTGGTGCCTCTCGAGTTGAGCGATCTGTGTTCCCTCGTGCCGGGGCCTGGAAGGGCGTCAGTCGCTCACGACGACAACTGTCGAGGTGACAACCCAACAAAATTTGAAAGGGACAAACAAGGAGGAAAGTCGGTTGAAAGAATAAACCACGCACTCACCTGAGACTTGGTATCGCCGCGTTGACCGGTGCCCTGACGATTGTCTTCGTGGCCATCCTTGGCAAAGCACCGCAATAGCACCATCACAAACAGTAATTCCCGGACCATCTGGTCATCCGTGTCGTCAATGCTACGCAGCAGGTTGCGGACTTGATCGAAAACTTGGCCCTGGAGCCGAAGTCTAGGGTCATCAGCCATGTTTGACTCCAAGATGTTTTTGTCCGTTCAGTGTTTCCAAGGTTGTTCTGATCCAGACACTGTCATGGGTTGCGGTCCAGTGTATACTAGATGGACCGATGAATGATGGGAATGGAGGAAGAAGTGACTGATTAAATAGAGAAAACAAGCAAGCTTTGAGCCGATGAAATCGAAAGCTTAGTTACCAGGGTAATGTGAGATGAGTCTCAACATTGCTTCGGAAAACAGTGTTGCCAAAGTGGTTGACGCGACGACTAGAGCTCCATTTGAAAGACTTTGAACACCCGTGGACGGATCCAGGGGCATTACTACCTAGCCAACATATATATCACAAGGGACTCATTAAATATGTGATATAGACGACATTGATCAGTCTCTGTGCTTTTTGATGGGTTGCCTTTTGTCTTCCAGAAATGTGGACTAAGGATAAGACACTCTGATGCTTCTTTCCTCAAGCACCAGTCGTGCTTTGTCAACAGAGACCATCCAAAACCAGAGTTCTACCTGAATTTCAATAAGGGCTCGCTTGAACTGGGTCAGACCCGAAATCCTGGAAAGTTGTTGTATAAAAAAAGGCTCTCATGTTCTCTGTCCCGAAATGCACTTCACCTCCTAGGCATATCTGAACAATACCTAGGTACCTTTCCACGCAACTCTTGATGTCCCTGCCCACAACTCCAGCTCCACTACAACTTCTGGATTTGGGCGATTGTAGATATCTAGCGAATACGATCAGGAGTTAAGGTCTTTTCCTCTAAAGCCCCCCCCCCCCCCAAAAAAAAAAGGGTCCACCTCGGCTTACGACAGCTCCCAAGGCAAAGGCTGCGGCAGTGGCGCTTGCCACAGCTGGAGCGTTGCAATACTTCGCGAAGGAGCGTTCGGTCCAGATGCACCTCAGTGTCAAAATTGTGTCCTTCTTGCTAGAACCTTCGCAAGCATGTCGTACTAGTCATGGGACGATTGACCTAGTATTAGACTCGGAAGAGCCCCGGTACCAGAACCGCCCCCCCTCCTCTCCCTTCGCTCTGACCTAAGAATACAAAACGCACTTGATGGAAGGGTTTTCAAGGATCAAGATCATCGAATCGGCCCGGGCATTTCAAATATATCTGCACTAGTTCGAGAATCTGTCAGCACGGACAAGGGATGTTGTCGGGCCCGGTGGGTACTCCGGCACTCTCGGCAGGTGCCGCAGCTCCCGGTCGGCACCAGTTTTGCGCCAGCTCGTGACAAATGTCACCGCCCCAGACCCGCAAAATATGACGACGTCTTACGACGTCGCAGATTGCAAGCTTTGAGGCTTGTGAGTGCTGCCAGCATTCATCTATTCCTGTGCGGGACCTCGGGAGCCGTCGTCCTGTCTGTCTTGTAACCTCGCCTGGGACCGTTCCTATCCCGTCTCACTCGACATCCGGAGACACACAACCATATCAAGGGAAAATGGGCAAGCCATATTGGATAATACCAGTCTTCGCAGGCTGCGCGTGGCTAGGTTAGTAAACATTCCAACAAATCCCCTGAAGCCCCATTCTTTATTCTAGGACAATGCGAGGAGAAAAGAAGAAAGGAAGAGAAGGAAGAACAGATGTCAGTGGAACTCATCTAACGTCCACTTTCCAGGTGGTCTCCTTGCCATGCTCTGTACATGGATATCTCAGGGCGAACCCTACTACGAATTCATGCACGAGACCAGCCAGCATATCGTTTATATTTCGGACATTGGCGCAACGTCATGGGGGAAGCCGGTTTTCATCGCCACCTCCGCTACCATGGTGGTGGCCTTTGACCTCGTCTTCATCCTCGAGCGTTGGTTCCGCCACAAGAGACGCCTGGCGCCCAACTACAGCAAGTGGGAAAAGGCCATGTCGGTGCTGTCCATCATCTTCTCCATCATCGGCGCCGCCGGCCTCATCCTGCTCACCATCTTCGACACGGCGCACCACAACAAGGCCCACAACGCCCTGCTGGGGGTCTTCATCGCCAGTTACGTCATTAGCGCTATCTGCGTCTGCGTGGAGTACCTCCTCCTCGGGCTCGTGCACCGGAAGCACGACCATCTGCAGGGCGTCCAGACGCACCGCCAGCACCGGCTGCTGATCGCGAGCTTCGGCATCAAGCTGTTCTTCATCGTGGTCGAGGTGGCGCTGGCCATCGCGTTCGGCGTGACCGAACAGACCGGAATGTACAATGAGAGCGCGGTCCTGGAGTGGATCGTGGCGCTGATCTACATCTTTTGTGAGCATTACTCGCAGTTGCACATCCCGGGTCTCGAGAGGAAAAAGGCTGACCCAAATACAAATCAGACGTCTGGTCGTTCGCCTTCGACTTCTTGCCGGTGAACTTTGGCATTCATAGGACTGGCAGCAACGATTTCCCGGGTTTTAAGAACGGTAGCGAGGAGATGACTATGGCAAACGATGGGTCACCTGCTTTCACCTGAAGGCCTGGGCGGCACTCCAGCGAGTGCCTAATAATCAATTCGTTCTGTCACAAGGACAAAGGTGTTTCTGGAAATGGCGGCCATGTGGTAACACGGTACGGATGGCATAGAATAATTAGACGATAGAATGATACCCAAGCTTCTTTCTTTGAATAAGACACAACATCAAAGCGGGTCGTTGTATCCCACGGTTCACATGTGAGGTCATCTCGCCGGACCCTGGTTGTTACGAAAGCTAGATATCTCAGGCGCCTTGTCTTTCTGATACACTCGTGTAACGCTGTCTGCGAAAGCTCCGCCTGACTTTCGCACGGCGTCGATGGCACCCTTGTAGCAGGCCGTGTCGGTATGGCCCGGGCCGAGAGCAATCGTCTAGTCGGATCCTAAGTGATTGATCTTATATTTGGTGAGCAAAGTGGTGCAAATTTTGCACCTGGCAATTTGTACCAAGTTGCGTTGACACTACGAGACAACTAGCGGTATCCTGATTCCTGCCGTGGCCACACCACAAGCCCAGAGTTGGTTTGGGGATCGATATTGGAAGATAGAAGTCAAGCACGCTACGACGGCAGGCCCCATCCTCGCATTGTCTCAAAGAAGATGCCAAAGGTCACGAAGCTCTGCCCGACAATATTGAACAAGAAAGATTTCTTCTCGGAAATAATTATACTTGGATATCAAGACACTGCCCGGCTCCATTTCTCCGTCCGTGCAAAGCTCCCGTCGCTGTTCGCCAGTATGTGTACTGCCACTTCTGCTCGAATATTGCAAACAATCCAATGGAGCCTGCCTCCATGAGCACATGAAAAAAAAAGGGGGGTAAAAAAGGCGAAGAAGCACCACGATTCAATAATACACACTCCAAGTCCTTCCTGTCAACCACCGTTCTCTCCTCGGAGCATTCCACCGATTAATTACCGTCTCCGGGCTGACGACCTCAGTCGCTTCCGGCTCAATCCTCCCGCCGCACCACCCACCTTCTTCCGGCTCGGGGCGCCAGACCGCGAGCCGCCTCCACCCTGCTGATTAGGCAGCGCGTCGACAGGGGACGCGGTGATGGTGCTATCCTCGACGTTGAACTCCAGATCGTTGAGCTCTGCCTCGTCCATGTCCGTCAGCTCCTCACTGAGAGACCTGACGGCATCACGTCCCGCCCACTGCTCCTCAATTGCTGTTGTGCCCTCCGGCTCAAAGGGCTTGAGGTACCACGGGATGCCGCCCTCGGTGAGTGCGTTATCCGTCCCGCGGCCAAGGCTGCCATTGGATTGTGGGGGCGTCAGAGGCGTCGGGTGCGACTTCTGAGATACGTGCGTGTAGCCGTTCATGTCGGGAGGGGTCGGCGCTGATTTCACGCCATTGGGCATCTTGCCCCCAGAATTGTCAGAAGCGCCTTCACCGACCGCTTCACCAACTGTCGTCTCCCCATTGGTCGCACCAGCATCTTCGTCTTTGACTTCGATGCTGAGTTCGTCAACATTCATCTTGTCACCTTCGCCGTCGTCCATGCCATCCACGCCAATTTGGGCCTCGGCAACAGTGACGTGAGCCTCGACGGAGGCGTCTGCCATGGCCACATCCTCGTCGGCTTGGTCCACTACCTCCGTCTGATGCTGAGAAGACCCGAAATTCCTGATCTCAAGGCTAGCATCGATCATGCCCTCCAGCTCCTTCTGCAGGTTGGGAAAGGGCTTCGACGTGATATCGGCCTCAGCCTTCAGTGCAGCCTCCAGTTGTGCTTGAACGGACTTGATGATACGCTTCCCGAGTCTCTTTCGGTCCCGAGCCTCTGAATATGAGTTTTGCTTGGTAGGCGACACGTCAATGTGCTCAAACCTAGACTGGTCCGAGGATTCTGGCCTGGACTGCGAGTTGATGCCAACGTGAATGACTTCGCAAAGGTCATGTGCAAAATCAAGGGTTGTAGTGTAAAAGCGCTTCTCAAACTTGGTTTGCAGTTGTGCTAGGCCATCTTTGAACACATTCTTGTCGAGCCTAAAAGATCATCAGTATTCACACTGTAAGCATCAAAGCATAGTAGGCACTCACACTTGGGCCTTGTCGACGACAGGCACGAGAAGTTTGAAGATGGGGAAGTACACAGTGTCCACAAAGTCTTGTTCCATCTCGGCCAGCTCAAGCTTGTCCCCTTCCCGGATGACAACATCATCGGCAAGAGACTTTAGCTGTTGGAGGTCATTCAAGAGAGTCTCGGCAAATTCGATGCGCCTGGCCAGACGAGTTTTGCCGGATGGTCCCATGGCAGCAAAGTCTCGCCTCGTCAGCTCTATGGACGAGAAGGACTCCATCTGCAACTGCAGACGCTTCAGGAGTGCTGCACCACGGCGAGACTCTCGCTTCAGCGTCCAGTATCGACACGCCTCGGCAACGTACTCTTTTCTCTTGCGTAGAGTGAAGCGTGCCAATCCACCCTCAACCTGGTCAAAGACAGCTTGAGGTATGACGGGTGCACCCGAGGGCAGCTTCCATATCTTTCCGTTGTGGCCTTTCTTCTTGTCTCCGCCACCAGAGAGCTTGGCCCCGATCATTTGCGACTCATCTGGAGGATGTTCTGTCATGGCGTGTCGATGAGTAGCTGCCAGTTGACGCGCAGAATCCTGACTGCTCGCCCAGATGCGACCCTTCATCGTGCGCTTGTAAAACTTTTTGGCCTCTTTGATCGCAGTGCGTACACCATGCTCCTCTTCGTACTCTGGTGGGCAGTGCTTATCGCAGAAAGCTTTGAGAACCATGCCGCCGTCCAACACCGCGAGGGCCCCCTGGCTGTTTTTCATCTTCAGATATAGGTGCGCTCGACGTGCACAGGTGACATGGAAGGCCTGATAGCATGCCTTGTTACCGCATTGTATGCAGGCTCCCATTTTCTGGTTGCAGATGTAACACTGCAGCTTCCAGCGGTTCTTCGGAACTTTGTCCACGTCCATCACAGGTTCCATAAAAGTGTGGTTGCCCAGGGACACCTCCGGAATCCACATTGCACAGAGCAGATGAGCCCATTTTGAGTTGTTGGTCTGTTTGAATGCACCATCGGTGTTGGGGCAGAAAATGCAAGTCTAGGTAGGTTCACGGTTAGCCAAATCCTGCATACTGCACGCAGCCTGTCAAAATCCAATTATCACACTCACCGGGATTCCACGGCCTGCAAGCTGACACTTCCGACACATCCACTGGCCCTCAGGAATAAAAGGTACTCCGTAACATTCCTGATGCACTGCTAGATCACAGCCATCACAGAACACAATGGCATTGGTATTTTCGCAGTCTCCATCATCGCAGATGGCGCACTTGCTGTCTTGTTCCTCGCCGCCCTGCTCACCATTGACAGCCGCAGCTGAGCTTGATCTTGGCCGATGTGTCTGGGGTGGTTTTGGGTTCGGCTTTGGTATCTTCTTTTCCAATGCATGCCATTCCTTTTCAATCTTTGTAATTGTGATTTCAAAGATTTCGCGGGTCACAGGTTCCAGCTCATGTGTCTTGCGTGCCGCATTCAACGTCTCGAGCCACATGTCGTCCTGCTCGTCCATGTCATACTCAACACGGCCTAAATTGGACCCGTTGTGCGAGACGATCACTTCGCCCTCGGCTTTATGCCCAAGCAGTTGGTCCACATCTTCATCCACGTGGGCATCGCTGGCCTTCAAAAGACGTCGCTCAGGGCGGATGAAGTTGTCGCTCTCTTGGTAGCCCACGTTCATCATTGCCTTCTCAACATATTTTGCTTGGCCAAAAGTCTTGCTCTCGAAAAGTAATATGCGGTCGGTCTTGCGATAGGAGGGGTTCTTCAGGTCGAGACGCTCTTTGGGGGTCTGGTTGAGGGTAGACAGCACCTTCGGGGTCTTCGGGGTCTGGCCCAGGTCTGATCGTGTCGCATAGAAGGAGACGGCGTCTCTTGGACGAGTCGTACGCCGCCTCGTAGGCGTCTCGACGGCAGTGCCTGGAGTTCCCGTGGTTCCTTCCGGCTGTGCTGAGGACTCGGCCAGTGAGCCGGTAGCTATTGCGTTGGTGTCTTTCGAGGGAGTACTGGCGCCATTGACAGCGATGTGGGAGTTCGGTGGTGGCGGTGGAGGAGTCGACTTGCGGGTCCCATCGACGTCGTCAGAGTGGAAGACCATGAAGGTCGCCTCGACATCCAGATTTGGATGGAACTCCTCCCAGCCGCGCTCTTCTCTTGGTTTGTAGCCCTCACTCTGCGCCACCGCCGCAGCGACAGCAGCCGCGGAGCTGAACTCCATGTCGTCTTGGCTGCGGTTGGCGGAGGTGCGCGCGCGGGTACTCCTCTCTCGCGTCGCAAGGGTGGTTCGGGATCGATTATTAGCGGATCTTCGAGCGGTGCTCCGAGGTCTGGAGGGAGTGGCGCGAGACTGCGCGGCGGGCGTCTCAGAGATGTCGTCGGCGAGGACGAACCTCCCGCCACCGCCGGGGCCGCCTGGGATGTACTTTCTCTTCTTCAGGGGCGGCTCTTCGTGATCTTGTGAGGCCTTGCCGCGCGGGCGGGCGGTTACGCGCCCAGAGCGCGAGCTCCGGGGCGTCTCTGGTCGCGGAGACATGTCGGCGAGGCGCGGGAGGGATGGACGGGGCGATAGAGCTGTGGAGGGTGGTTGGGTCGGGATGCGCGTCGTCAAGGGGAGGCGAGGATCACCTGCCAGGGCGCATGCGTAGGTGTTGGCATCGGGAGGAGCGCTTAAAAAGGTCTGAGCCGATGGAGAGTCGATACAGGAGCGATTCGAAGCTGTTTGTGATGTCTGGTGATCGGGTCTGGGAGGGTGGAAGGACTGTGTGCGGTGCGACAAATCGTGGAATTTAGGACTGGAGGTTGTCGAACGCGCTGCGGGCAGGCACTAGCTGCTTTGGGCTGAGGGTCCGACAGGGATTCCGGTCCCACATGGTGGAGGCCAGCTCCAGTGGCTGACATAATGCAGTCACGACATGTCCCGACTTTCACTGGCCGCCAACATTATTTACTTGACCTTAGACCTTGAAATCAATCACCAAGATGAATCGCATGCTAAGGAAGCTCGGGAGTCAGGTGTTTTATAACTTGTTTGTCTGTCCTTCACTCTCATTGATTTGCAATGCCCCCCGCCCTCTTTACATCATCTCTCTACTTCATACAAGCTGAAAGGAGAATGAAGGTTTTGTTACATATACTGCCAATTACCTGCCAGTGGAGTCTCTTATACAAATCTTCAATCGTGCAATTGGCATCAAGCAGGGGCAGACTCTCAAAAGCTTAACTGCGGTTCTGATTTCCAAAGCTCAACACTTGTCTGTCTTGCAATATCCACAGCGGAGCATGTTTCTCGATCAGACAATGGGCAACAATCATCAGCTATATACCTATATGTAGGCTTGGTCACGGCGGACCAGTGGCTGCTCTGGGGACGACGGGATGCTACTGTACCTCATTGACCTATTTCCTTCAAGACGTCATCGTGGTCCCACAGGGGTTCTCGACCCCAGATTTCTGGATTTTGACGTGCAGTGCAGTGCAGCGCATGGCATCGCATCGCAGCAGCGAAGTGCATTATGTTGCGATTCGTGACCATTGGCCCACAGTTGCCCCGAACAAGTGGTCGCGCGGCCTACTGTCGATCAGATCTGGATCTCACATGTTACTGTCTGCCATGTGGCACCCTTCAACTCGACCAGCGCTTTTCTCCCCCTGCATGTCCGTCCATGGCCCAACCCCCACTTGTCATCATTTGGCGCCAGGAGCAGCCTGTGCTTTCATTTTGACTCTACCGCTCCCTCGGGTCTCTTCCCCTTCGCTTCCTCGCGTCCCGCTTCCAGGGGTCGTCCGATCTGATGCCTGCTTCCTCGGTGCTGTTCTGGGATCCAGAAGAGCCAGCGCGACCCCACGCCAAGCAGTCGGACCATTCGCCCTCCCAAGGAGGATCTACACTTGATGGACAACCTCCCTGCATGAGAGCGCCTAGTCTGCCTTTGAGCATCTGCAGCCACCGTCGCCGTCTTGCTAGCGCCCTCACACCCAACGATCGTCGACAAACAGAGAAGAACAGCTCACTGGCAGTCACCGAGCAGGTCCTCAACTGTCTGGTCTTTTGGACGGTGCCCTCATCAACGTGACCCGGGCCAACTTGCACCTGCGCTGTGGCCGTCTCGGTCTGTTTCACTTAAAACCAGTCTCTTGGACGGGTGCAGTGACTCCGGTACATTGATTGTTGGGAATGCTCTCCGCCAGCGCCGCCAAGACTCAGCAGATCCCTCGAGACACAAAACCATTAGCCCGAGAGACGCCGGGACCAAGGTGCTGCAATCGAGGGCCGAACGCCTTTCGTCAGTATCGACAGCGATCGTGATCTTGTTGTCAACCTGGAGTACAGCTGGTCTCAATGCACATCAGCTCAGAGAGCACTGTGACCACAGAGGCCAACCGTCTCCCCAGCGTGTCTGCCACTCACCCTTCTCGCCGCCAAGGCCCACTTGGGTCCATGTCTGCCCACAGCCGCCTCAACTGTCGAGGGCTCACCGCAAAACCAACCGCCCTGCAGTCTGTCGGCAGACTTTTGGAAGCTCAAACAACAATCCGCTGCGAGTTCCGCAGCAAATGCTCACAGGGGTAAGACGTGGGTTGCCTGCCATTGCCAGCAAAGCGAGAGATGTGCCGTAAGGCAACCGCGTACGTTGCATTGCAGGTGACTTAACTACGCGACAGGCTGGTCAAGGGTGTGACGATGAGTGGCAATCCAATAACAGTCACGAATGGACAAATTTAAACGATGTGTGGCATGGTATTTTGTATGCCAAGGCTCTCTCATTGTTCTTTCGCGTGGACTGTATGGTTGTGCGTATCTGTGCGTACTGATCCCACTCACACATTCAACTGCTTGTTATGATGCTGCTGGGCCTCCGCCAGGATCTCTGCACGCAGGATTTCCTTCTCCTCCTGCGCCGCCGTATCATGGAAGACCTCGTCCATCTGCTCCAGAGTTTTCCCCTTTGTCTCAGGAACCAAAAAGATCGCCCAGAAGCCGGCTATGATGCAGAACGATCCGAAGAAGACATAAGTACCAAACCCAAGATTCTCCAGCATCGGCGGCGTGGCCACGCCAACGATAAAGTTCGAGAGCCAGTTGACAGCAGTGGACAGCGCGACACCCTTGGCCCGGGTGGCGTTGGTGTACACCTCAGGAGGCAGTGCCCAGCCCAGGCAGGAGTAAGAGACGCCAAAGCACAGGACGAACACGAATGCCATCGCCACGGCGGCCCAGCCAGCGGCGGGGTTGCCGGGCCAGTCGTGCGAGTACACCCCGACCAGGCACGCCATGATGATCCAGGCGGTACCAGGGGCAAACCCGCCGAAGATAGCCAAAGGCTTGCGTCCAACCTTGTCGATGATCACAAAGCAAACGAGGACAGCCACCCACTGCAGAATATTAAAGATACCCGACATGATGAGCGCCATCTCGGCGTCCTGGCCCAGCGACTCGAAAAGCGTGGGAGCATAGTAGATGAACGCGTTGATGCCGGAGAATTGCTGGAAGAAGCAGACGCCCACGCCGACAATGGTTCGTCGCCAGATCTTGGTCAGGTCCAACCACCCCAAGACCTCCATCTTCAAGCTGCCGGGCTTCACACCGGGGTGCTTCTTCTCCTGGATCTTCTTCTGGATGGTAACCTCGGTCATGATACCATGGTGCTCAGCCTTGATGCGTTCGTCGTCGGCCGGGAGTCGGCGCAGGCGGCAGAGAGCTTTGAGAGCGTCGTCGCCGCGCCCGACGAGGGCCAGCCAGCGGGGCGAGTAAGGGAAGAAGTGGATGCCGATGCCGAGGACGGTGGCGCTGAGCATCTGGAGGCCGAAGGGGATGCGAAAGGAGGCCTCGCTGGGCAGATGCCGTGTCCCATAGGTGATCCAGAAGGAAATGACGACTCCGCCGACGATCGAGATGGACTCGAGGACGAGAAGCGTGCCTCGCAAATTCGGCGGAGCGATTTCAGATATGTAGATCGGAGCGCCCTGGATGATTCAGTCAGCTTCCCGGCAAGACGTGTATCGTCGAGTGGAACCGGAATCAACGTACCATGGCCAGTGTACCCACACCAACGCCTGCTATGGTTCGTCCAGCGACCAGGACACCGTAAGATCTGGCGGCGGTCTGCATAATGGCACCAATGTTGAAGATCACGACGACAACGGTCAAGGCCTTCTTTCTTGAGATCTTGTCGGCGAGTGTGGGCATGAAGAAACAGCCGACCATGGCGCCAAATTCAAGCATACCAGTCATGAAGCCCTTTCCGAAGGCACTCTCCGCCCTCGGAAAGACATGATGGAACTGATCCATGGTGTTAATAATGGAGATCACACCTCTGTTCAGCAACATTCCTGATCAGCAAACTGTAGCCGATGGCCTCGGTCACTTCTTTAACTTCACTCACTGATCATAGCCAAAGGAGAATCCTCCCATCGAGGCTAGGAATGCCGCGCCGAAGATGAATGGAGAGGCCATCAATCCCCTAACGCCTGTCTGCCCGTACGATACATGTTCAAGAGGATTGAGGGCGGCGTCTGTGATGTGGATCTCAGGCTGCTCGGCATGCTCGTACTGCTCGGCACCACCAAGGTGTTTCTCCTTGTTGGATTCTGAACTCGAATCCATGACGACGGAGGGGGACAGCGTGAAGCTCAATATTGAAAGCAGAGTATGTACAGCGGTTTAGCAATGAGCATGCCGTGTTTGGAGGTCCCGTCGGAGAGAAGCGTGAGATAATGGGGACGCGCGAGCTGCTCGAATAGGCGGTGCGAGGGCATCAGACCGAGTTCTTGTACCCCAGGATATACGTCTGGGCCCCGCCCCCTCCAGGCCATGATCGTCAAGCCTTCCAAGGTTGGCCTTTGCGCGCCCCCCTCCCCCTCCAGCCGCATTCCCCACGGGGAATCTCCTCACGCCAAGGTCAAAACGTCCCACGCGATTTTCGCCATCGTCGTCCCACTCTCTTGCATCCACGGAAAAGTAATCCAGCTGACCTGGTTTGCCCAGACTGCCGCGCCTGGGTGGGTACCAGTGACATCTGTTGCGGGGAAAAGCATATTTCCCCAGGACTCTCACTCGCAGAAACCCTTCCCCGTGGGGAAATGACAGCAGCAGCGGGTCGCCAGGATCAAGAACTTGGGGGGTATTATCTCCGCCCAGACTGACTAGGTTTCAAACCAGGTCCGCCCTAGCGTCGCCGGCAGACGCCCATAGTCAGGGGCCCTTTCTGCGAACAAGGACAATTTCGGCGACAGAGAGCATTCTGGACATCCTGCCACTGTCGACTCATGGTTTGTCCCGCTATTGAACGGAGTAAACGTTTCTTGTTTAGAGCCCTTAGCCGCAGCACATGGACTGGCTGACTCGCTGACCCGGTCTTTGATTTATCCACGACAACATCCTCAAGTCATCAAAGCTCCTCCCAGCCAGGCAGCCTCTGTCCCGCGGCCACCAGACTGCCAGACTGCCAGGACTGCCTTGAACGACCGGGCAGGCCGCCGGAAGCTGAATCAGGCCAACCTCCAATTCCGCAAAACCCACTCAAGAGCTCAAGATACTGTTTTAACAGCGGTTTCAATCAAAGAAGAAAAGAGAAAAGGCACCAATGTAAAGATCTGCTTCCAACGAGTAGATTGATATAGCAAAGTCTACCACACATGCTGTGGTGGAATGTCATATTGAGGTTGGCCCGATTCAGCTTCCGGCGGCCTGCCGAGTCGACCGTCAGACGATACGTCTTGAACACAAACGCTCAGCCCTGCATATGGCAAGGCTCGGATACAGCACCGAGGGGCTAGGTATTCTTCAACTTCTCGAACTTTTGATGAGCAGATAAAGTGTCACATGTAAGTGTATGCTCCAAGTCTCTGCGGCCAACCGCTAGCCGATTTTGACTGTAGAGGAGCCCCTAGACGATGCAGCCTGGGCCTCCAGGGGCTTCGAATGCTGCTATTGAACTCCAAATGTCTTGGGGAGTTGGGCCCTGCCGCCGGGATGGCAAGTTTCGCCGAGCCCTGCCCCTTCATGTCAGAATAGTGCTTGATTTAAATTCCGTTGAAAAGGGACCCCCTGGGAAGCGACAGGGCTCTGATTGGTTCAGACTCGTGAAGCTGGAATTGGAGACTTTCTATCATCTCGTCAGGCAGCCAGGCTCGCGTGTCCCGCCGCAATCCTTCGCATTTCAGACGAATGCTTGGCTAGCGCGCGGCCGTGAGAGCCTCCCCATGGCTTCATGCGATCCCTTGCGGCTTCGGTATGTACATATAGTGGCAGGGATATACACGCGTGAAATAGTGAATGGGATTTCGACTCGTGTTCAAGTGATTCTTCCCGTTGCCCCCAAAGCGAGGTACAGGGATATTGAGACGGCTTATACCACCCAGTCACCTGTTTCAAGGCTTCAGTGAGCTTTGGACTGGTGTTGTGTGTTTGTTTCCCGGCTACGCAGAGACGGAGCCCCACGTATATGTGCACGACCTATTGCCCCTTACAGCAATGTTTTGACTCCCGTCAGACGACTACGTCACTGCGGTACTGTAGATACAGCAGTCTAGCATCTGGCCCGTTAGATCACGCAAGCATGGTCACTATGGTGCCCAGGTGGTGCCCGAGACTGAAGACTGCTGGAGGACCGTTGTACTGCTGACAGAATGCTTCAATTTCAACTTCGGACTACCAGCTTGCAGCAGTCGTAGACCAATGCTCAACTCGGAATCGATAAGCATTATTCCAGTGAATGCGCATATCTGGGCACGTTCCGACACCCCAGACCTATTGCAAGGCGAGACGCATGGTGGGTCAAGTAAGGGCCGTTTCTTCACAAGTAGGCATGTGTGAGCGGCATAACACACATGTAGTGTGTGTCATACATTGTGGTGAAAAAGGCGATCAAGAAACGGCCTGAGCAGTGACAACTACTCAGTACCCAGGTACTGAGGTGGAGGGGTGTCATTGAGTAGCGGTCACAATCGGTTCGGATGTTGGCCTTGGGCCTGTTGTCGCACTGCAGCAGTCCAGTGAGGCTGCAGATGAACTGACCACTCACATCTGACCTCTCGTGACCACCACTTTTGGTGTTGCAGATTGCTGGAATGCGTGCGGTTTTCGCCCCAGAGGGGTCTGGGAAGCCGTAACGTAAATTGGGTGGCCTGAGCCCTCGCCGGCGAGTCTGAGGGCACTGTTGTAGCTCTTCTGAAGCTATCGTGAAGCTTGCCGGCGGGAGCCCAGCGAAATAACACATAAGCACACATGAAGAACACAAATCCCATCCCCCTCTAGCTTCCCGTCTCATACTCATCCTTCGTCCGATACCCTCGTGGCTTCTGCTGTGGGTGTGGGTGGGCGGGTTGAAAAGAACTGCTGTTGCTATCGCCAGCAGTAGCACAAAAGATTACGACAAAAGTAAAGAATTCGCGCAGTGGGGCCGTAGCCCACGATGTTAGATATAACCATATAACACTTACTGAAAGAGTTGCCACAGGAACGCCTGGACGATTTACTGGGGTTGTTAACCTCGCAGTCATTTCACAAGACTACGTAATTGTTCCGGGAAATCATCCGGGCATTGGTAAAATTCTCTTGGAAGATGTCGTGAAATGTCGATGATCATCCTTGTACTTCACACGTTGAGGCACCAACGGCACTTGATTTTGAAGATCACCACTGGCAAGATTGATGTCACTCCTTGCGACTGGCAGACTGGGCGACACAACATTCTAGATGTTGACTTGGCTCAAAGCTCGTGACCCCGAGGTATGGGATATCTCGAGACATGGCCAGTCATTCCCATCCGTCCCTGAGGTCATAAACGTTTGAGGTGATTCGCGGCGATACGTGCTCGATCAGACTGTAGAAATGTCAAGTGGCGTGGCTTTACACATCAAACATATTGCATCTTTTGGAGTGCCCGCTCATGACCTCCCCACAATGTTGGTTTGGCTCTGTGAAGGACGAATTCGAAACCTAAACGGAAAACAGCGCAAGCTTTAGACGAGTGTGGCTCATTCTTACAACATCTTCGCGAGTCTTGTCATCTAGAATGGTGTCTGAAACCATTACCTTAACATTCCATCGTCTCAACGCTTCCGAGGCTGCTCCCAGGGCTTGCAGTGATATGATAATTCGTTTCTGGTTGCGGCTGATTGCTGATACGGAATAGCCAAGAACCACCATCAGCGCGTACTACCTACCGTACCTGGGTAGGTACTGAGAAGTCTTTGTGACAAGAGTGCTGAGGCCTTGTCTTCATGCCTCGATCAAGGACACAGGGTAGGGTAAAGACTGTAGTCGTGGCCTGCCAACTTACCGAAGGTCGAGGAGGATGACATGTGACGGATACAAGTCGTCGACAATCGTTTGGTGTCCTGCAGCGAGTCGTGAGCTTGAAGTCAAAGGGTAGCTATTTGATGTGCTCAGACATGTTCTGCTATATCAAAAGTACCAAAGTGCAATTTCACGTCCTTCCACGAGGAAGACCTCGGGAGACATACTGTAATTGACAGGGCGAGGTTACATAGTCCTTTCTCTCACCCGTTTCCTGTGATTGTTATAACTTCTCTTACCTAGATATCTTTCTGCCTAGGTTTGGAATTGATGAGATTGGGGTTTGCTCGTGACTAAATTGCCCGGAGTCCAAGCCTTGAATTAGCCTAGACGATTCATCGAGTATCATATACGGAGTGGCCGATGAAACTCATCAGAAGACGGCTATAATCTATCTGAACGCCGGTAAATCCAGGGCTGATGCTACGCATGTAGAGTAAAGCTAGAAAGAGCAAATCTACATGTATAAGGCTACCTAGGTACCTGTATATGTTTTCATCAAATGCAGACTGATGAGATAACCTCTCCTGGCCGGATGTCCAGAGATTCATGTACTTGATACAACCTCGCTCATTTCCAGGAACCTGACCTGCGACCTCGACGCTGTCCGAGTCGCTTCTTCGAGACCGATCACGATCTCGTTGACGGCAGCAGCTCAGATCCGTGGACCTCAACAGTCGAAAGCATCTCAGCCTCGGCCATCTTTGCCACACACGACACGAGCGACCTACAGGCGTCACTACCCTCCACACTTCCAAGGCTGTCGCCACGAGAGAGGGCGTGAGCACCGGCAGCGACCCGGCTTGCTCAGACCCTGGTGCTGCACCACTGCAGTGAAACCCATCGACTGTGTCCGTCATGAACGCTCCCTTGCCCCAAGCGGAGCAGCAGCGCAAATGCGTTCAACGTTTCAACGACACCTACTGTGGCGCTATTGCGTACACAGGTAGAGGGTGACAACGGCAAACTTGGAAGCTCTCCAACAGAGCTTGCGACGCCAACGTCATAAAGCAGCACCGTGTCTATCACATCTTCTGGTCTCCTCAATAGCACACTGATTGCTCTGGGCAGTCTCGGCACGGCGACGTCCATTACACCAATGACGACGTCGAAAGCTCTATGAGCTTCGCCAGTACCTCCCCGCACAGTTCCAGCACGATCGATACCTTGACCAGGCCAAATACCGTCATTGCCTTGCTCGGGCTGAATTGGATTGTTGCCCAACACTTACACCGAGATAGAAGACTGGCAAGGTAATATTCATGTCCGCTGAAGCCTCGACTCAATCGGCAGTCTTTGACAGATATCGACAGCTGCAATCTCGAGTCCACTGCACAAACACATACCTAACTTTCATGTTCAGCAGCATCGATTACAAGAAGTCTTCCGCTGGGACATTGGCCGTGATCACCATGAGCCCGCGGTACAAGATCTGGCCACGGGCACGCTCTCAACACTAATCTCAATCATCTACCCAACGTGAGACCTGCCACTGCCGAGCGGCAGGTCTTCACATCTCAGCATCTTCAACTACACACGAGGCGTCTAACCACCCATCGACGACCATGTTATCACTGGCAGTAAACACTCGCCTTTTACCCCAAGTCTCAAGTAACGATCGAGAACATTGACAACCCCATTGCAATATCAGCAGGTGCACACGCCTTCGCCAGCGCAAGTGGTGGCGCAAGGACAAGTAGAGATAATGCGTCTGTTCCTGACAGCAGCGGCGCCTGTGCGTATAGCGGTCGTTCGAGCGCACAAGATACATCAACCGTTCGGCATGGCCAGATCAAACCCACTATGCTGGCGTCAACGAGTCAATTGGACGGACTGGAACGGGAATGCTTTCTGCATTGACGGCCACCCCGACTGGTGTAAGGCTACATCCCCGGACCAGACTGATGGTGGAAGGGCCGTGTCAAAGATGTTATATTGGAGTGACATAAAGGAACCCCGCATGAATCAAGATTTTCTCTGTTTATGGATCGAAGGTTTTGCAGCCAGGTTCTGTGAAGGGCAACAGGAACACATGAAAATCATGCCAAGCTTGCCAGCGTGGCCCACCGTTATGCGTACCTCCTACTATGTACGTCCGCGAAATGACCTGATCTTGAAAAGTGTGTCAGAGCATGCTTTCCACGTAGCATGATCGACTCCAATCGGGTCGGATAATGGTGGGGATCCTTTCGAAAGCGTCGCAGGCCAGCAATTTTTACTATCCCGCCGGGCTCGGCACCCAGCGGCACCCAGCGGCACGCGGAGGCAGGGAGGCTCACGGGGAGTGTGGAGCGGGAGACCGTCCCGGTCCGAACACCTACAATTGGCAACTTCTTGAATGAGCCTACGATAGAGTTGGTGCTAGATTGGAGCCGTGGGGACAGTCGGTCATCGTTCGAGGTTGTTGGAATATCGAACGTTCGCGTGGTGAGTCAGTGAAAGCGGCAAGAGAGCGGGGACGTGACAGCAGGCATAACCCTCTTCGCACGACTTGACACGCGCCTTGACGCCCTTGCGCGAGAAAACATCGTGACCGACAAAAGGGGAAATTCCGCTGGCGTCCAGGTGAGTATTCTGACTACGGCGCGTCTGCCGTCAGCCTTATCAGACATGCTCGACCTTCGGGCCTCAAGAGAGCTGCTGCACGCGATGTGGGTCTCGGCACTTCGCCGTGCATAGTCTGGGGTAAGGTACCCAAGGGCTGGCAACTGCCAGTGTTTCCAAAAGGACGCATGGGGGCTGAGATGAAACTTCCTTGGTTGTTGTTCATCGAGTGTGGGGGGGGGGGGCAGACAGGACCAGCAAGAAGACATCTGCGGGCAAGTGGAACTCGCCTGGACAGCTGTACAAGAACCCACTGCCACGCCGGATTGACACTGGGCACGTCGAGCCCACCCGCGCTCCCTCGGCGCCGTGGTGGTTCGCGGAACGTTACTGACAATGAGGCTTCCTAGGCGCGGGAGGCGAGCCGAAAAGTGCACGCAGGCCAAGCTGCGCCTTGAGACATCTTATTACTGTGGAAATGTGAAAATGAGACGAACGATGACGACAGGAGGTTATCTTTGTGCATGGCCAGCTGCAACGTCCTGCGATGCTGTCATCATGACCAGCACAGCCTTTGGCACATCCGGACGCCCTCGACCCTCCAGCCGCCATCTTACCACAGGTGCTGATCTCCTTCGGCCTTGGATGCATGTCATCATTCCTGAGCAGATCCGATGGACAGCCAGACGCGATTAGAAACCTGTGGAACCGCACACCAGCCGTCAGAATTCAAAAAGAAATCTCCGGGACTTGCACGCACCGGCAAGGTATCCAAGCCGGAGCCGATGATCGGCAATCGGGGTGACCGGGACGGATGACGACGAGTCATGCCCTCGGACGACACTTTCAACATGTCTTTGTTGTGCCAAGGATGGACGCATCTTGCAAGCGAGTCGAAGCAAGCAGAGAATTGGCCTTTGAATCTCGATGCAGCCTCCAGCAAGTAGACAACGACAGGGCCGCAAGGTCTGCTGGCGGGCGGGGTCTTCGCAGGGACACGGCCCGTATCGTCAGCATTTGGGAATCGTAAGCGAGGACGATGTGGTGCTTGTACGCGAGATGAAGGAAAGTGTGATCAGATATCAAAAAGATTCTCCTGGTTGTCGCTCATTGATTGAGTCGTGCGAGAGAAAGCGTCCCAGACGCTGTCGCCCTGGATCTGTGAGAACCCTGATCCGAGATCCCTGAAGATCTCCAGATTTGTTTCAAGCCAATGAAAGACCACGAATCGATGAAATCAACCCGGAACGGGCAAGTCTATTGCTCAAGGTCGGACAGGGGTGTCCATCGATACACGCCTCCTTCGGTATTAAAGGACTTGACCGAAAGTAGATGGGAGTGATCACTATACATACCTGTCACATTCGCCAACTTCGAAGTCTTGAATGTTACAAATGCTTGCTTCGGCGCCGCAATCAATCTGCCATGCACGTTGTCGTGTCGGCGCCGATACCAGTGCATGGCCTTCTGCAAATGGCAGGCGGGCCGCGTGACGACGCTTGTCACCTGCACGGCATAGATAGGAAAAGAAGGGTCTCGCCTCGGGTGCGGAACACCCTATACTGATCATTGCCGGTGATTCTTGAGCCGTCACGCTCTCCAGCAGCACTGCCGTTGTGAGGTCTTGCTTCCAAATAACAATCTGGTGACAGGGGCTAGGGGCTGCGTGTTCCGTCAATTGGCATAACTGCCACCTCAATCAAGATTCGGAGCTTGGCACGGAATCGCCATCGAGCAGTGGATTGCATGTGCAGTCCAGGTGGCTGGAACCAAAAGCTTGACCCAAGGCGGTGCGAAACTCAAGACCTTTGTTCCCGATCGAAGTAACCACGAGCATAGAGATCTTGCAAAAAAATTCGATCTCGTATGCATAACCGGGAAATTCTCACCGCGATTCCAGTTCAGGTGTTGCATGGCGCCGCATGCAAGATATCGTCTGTAAACGTCTACCGGCAGATAGGTGGTGGTGAAGGGTGGCATACCTCGTTGTTTTATGGTCAGACCGAATTTTAGCGAGCTGCGTCGATAGAGTGTACATGTAAGCCGCAGTGTCAGCTCTGCTGCGTCTCATGGCGGTGAGGAGGGGCAATTGGCGTATCAAGTGTCCAAGCTGTTTGCCCCGTGCTGTCCACAGCGAAGGCTGCACAATTGTAATGTGGTATCACATAGATTCCCAATGTCCTGTCTCGCCGACGATGATGGCGACGACGTTCTGGATTGTGTGGCTGGCTTTCGGGAAAGCAGAACCAGTCCTCGAGCATGTGGGGGACGAACTGCAACTTCCGAACAGCCCCTCCATCAGGAGATCGTTGGCTAGCAGCAGGGATCCGACGTTTGGACGATGTTCCCAGCAGGGTTTGATGCCTCGGGCATGGGGTCCAATTCCTGGAACAACCGCCGGCAGCGCGTTCCCACGACCGAGCGTCCCAGCGGCGACGATCCGGGTCCAATTCTCTGGACAATCCTTCTCGGTGCACGGCCCTGCAGAAAGCATGACGCAGAAGATATCGGCGAGAAAGTTCACATGGCTTTCAAGAACTCGAGATTGAGTTTCCACATTCACCTCACGGAAGACCGTTGCATGTGATGGGTGCTGGTTGACAAGACAACATGTTTTCTCATTCCTCAGCTTTCCTGCTGATCCCGAGATACAAAGTATGATCGAAACGGCCGGGGTCCACCTGGATGAGGCCACGCGAACTTGGCGTGTGGGAAGCTTTGTAGTATTCTCTGTCTTTGAATACCTCGTGCAGATAAGCAATCCGCAGGGCGATGCCTCAAGTCGCTTGCCTTTCTGTGTGAACGGCATTTGCGATTGGGACCGGCTTTCTAGATCCGGAAGCATTGTGTCACCTTGCCAGAGCCTAGTAATGCATGCGTCTCTTTTTGTATGCAAGCACGACGAAAGGTGTGTGCCAGTTACGCAGGCGCCATTGGCTCCTTGGAGGGCGAGTAGATAGATCTGCGAAGACGGTAGTTTAGGTACACAATATGGTCCTGATATCTCGTAGCGTGGTCGTGTGGCTGTGGGTGTTGCGTGACGATCAGAAATATATGGTGGCGCCGAGATTTACTGAGGACCATGTACTCACCGCGACTCAAAACCAGAACAGCATTTTCTTGCGCCAGGTAGATGGAAGGTTCCAATTCGTTGTGACAGGTCAATGGCGACAGAGATCATGGGGATGCGAAGGTGTAGGACCCTGCTACCCCTCCACACCATCCCACGCAGCTGGTGCGCACACCTTTGTAGGAGCCTACGCGCCACCGGGATCATGAACCATGGCACGATGTGCGTCGCCCGCCGCCCTTGTCGAACTAGTGACCGTTTGCCTCCGAGAGGGCCTGTTTTGTCTTGGCCTTGCACAAAACTTCGTCTTGACGAAGTTCAGCACTTGACTGTCGCGTCGTCTTACATGTCGCTTAGCAGTCACGAGCGGCTGGTGTGTTCGTACTGATGAACGACTTGACCATGCATATGCGCACAGGGAATTGAGGGAGGTAGGAAAAACCAGTGCGCCTCAACCAAGCAACGAAGTCTGCGGATGACGGCCGAGCTAAATCACCGGCGGACACGGCGAGGCTGGGCCAAAAGACAACACCCATGACTATCCGAACAGGCGCCGGTGAGGCGAGAAAGTTGGCACGGGGACAACAGTTCAAATATTGCGACACTCCGGTCAGACGAGACTGTTGGTGTGGAAAGCATTATTAATGTTCCGAGATCAGCTGTAGTGTGCACTGCTCAGCACGGCTGACAGATAGCACGAGAACTCTTGTGCGAATCAGAGCTGCGGCGCCCGAAATCTGGTAATGGTACAAGCTGCAGATTGGATCGGTCAAAATCAGCCGCCCAGTTGTTGTTCGATGCTCGCCCCGCTGCTCGCGATTTATGGCCTGGACCACAGCAGCCCGTGCCTGTCTTGAGAGACAGAAAAGGCTAGATGCTGGGTTCGGTAACGGATCCAGCCGAAGGTCTCTCGATGAGACTCGGTGGTTGCCAAGCCACCGGCAAGGCGCCCAAGAAATGATGCCAAAGCGCTTCCTCTTGTCTGTCTGCTCATCAGCAGATCATTATACACACCGAGTAGTACAGCTGTGCTTGGCATGCCCGGTCCGAGTCATAGACTGGAAGATGGAATCGTGCTGAGTTTCCTCAGTGATTGTTACAAACCACTTTGTACGCAAACTGGCGGCGGTGTTGGACACCGACGGTCATGAATACGTATGGCCTACTAGGAATATCGTGACTGCACCGCATCACGCGAAGGGATCGAATGAGACGGATGTCAGTCACACCAATGACAACTCCCCAAAGATTTCGGCCGAGTGGGGGCGATGACATCGACTGCGGGCCCAGCACGTCTGACTCGACGACGGGGAAAGCAAACGATTGGAAGCTTCTGTGCATTGCGCGCGAACCATGTGTTTCCGGCCCCTTGCGTAGATAGAGAGGGTGGGACTGTCGGGGACGAATGGTCGAGGGAATCCAGATTGGCAACCCGCCCACGTCGCCGTGCGTCAAACGCACAATGGCGTAGGCGATCGGCTGTGGTCTCAATGCCATCGTTTGTGGCACTGCCATTAGTCGATGCTTCTTGAGAGCTGTTTCAAGGTTCATCTTCAGCATCTACCGGTAGCAGCTGGGACCAACCTGCCGGCTCGGCAGAAACCGGTTACGAATGGTCGACGTCCTCGAGTCTCGGCGCATCTAACAGTCGGCTGCATCGTCGTGAGCCGCTACAGAGCCCGGGATGTGGCCAACGGCTATGAGGACCCCAGCGCTCTGTTCAGGATGGGTGCGGTCCAGTGGTTTGCGGGATAGGCGTTGCCGTCCAGCCGTCCTCGTCGTCTCCAGCGACGTACGGGCGCTAGAACACCAACGGGTAATGCCTGAATGCACAGACAGGCCTGTGAAAGTCAGGGTCCATCGGCAAGGATGGCGCGGGCCACAGCGTCAGCGACCCTGGCTTGGGTGACCTGCAGGGTGGGAAGATCTGACCAAGAGAATCCTGCCGTGAATTGGAGGAGAACAGCCCGACCCGTCGACGGCGTCTAGGCGCAGTCCGAGCAGTCGAACCCGCATGTCCGTGCGGTGAAGCCAATTGGGCGGGAGAGCAACCCAGGAAATGGAAGCGGTCAAGCCCAGGGCGGCAAAGTGAAGTGTCACTGACAGGAAAATCAGTTTCTCGCTGGCACGTTTGTGCTGGTTTCGGCATTGTCGGTGTGGTGTAAATCTTGATGATCAGATTCCACAATCGCGTCGAGGACGGAGCCTCTCGAGTTCGTTGGCTGACTAGGAAGACTGGCTGAACGGCGGGGCGCCTGATAGAGGATCCTGGCAAGTAGCTGACGCCATTAAAGGTCGAAGTGGCACCCTCATTTGGGGAGCAGACCACTAAGGACAAGCGCATGAACTTGTCATCCAGGAAAGCAGACGCCAGCTCCGGAGGATGAGTACGCCGGATCCTGTCAACACACTGATCCGAAAAGTAAACAAAACACGAGGCTGGTTGGGGGGTTTGCTGCAGGTGGACCGGTGATGGGCGGAGCCGGCTGCTGGTACTGGACCGGCCGCGAAGGAATCGGACCAAGAACGGATTGCGTTCCTCGAGGCACGTACATACCGGTAGTAGAGTGTCGAGGTTGAGGCTCAAGTGTGTTGTGGTTCGTGAAGGCCTGGAAGCAGGAGTGAGGAGTCTGCAGTCCCCCTTGTTTGAGGCCTCTGACGAGCCGCGCCCGGCAGCAAGCCTTGACGAGCAACGAGCTGCTGTGACGCTGGGCAGTGGACCCTGCTGGTGGCCCAAGACAACCCTGATCACGATAGAGCCAAAGCAGACCATGATCGTCATCCACATGCCCCGTTGGGAAGAGTGGACGAGGGCCCATCAGCTCAGGCAGAGGAAGATAGAGGCGGATCAAAGGTAGATCAAGGTTGCGCTGGAGCGTGAGCTGTCTTGTTGTGACTCGCAACAAAGGCAAGGAGGCCGGAGGGCGACGAAAGCCTGAGCGCAGGACGGAGTGAAGGTGAGGAGCAGCCCTCCCTCCGTTGCCGGCACCAATGCAATGCCATTGAAGGCGCGGCCGGGAGGGTCCTTGACGCCAGCCATGATCAGGACGAGCGGTCCCGAAGCTCAAGCTCAAGCGTCGCCGTGACGTCGCCGTCTCGGCGCAAAGCCGACCGCATTGCCATGTCGTATCGTGGCAGTTTTTTTATGAACTTCGTACGAGGCCTGGCCCTGGTGTAAGAACGATAGCCATGCGACGCGGACAGTCCTGCAGCTGTGTGTCTTGGTCTTGATTGACCGGAAGGATTGCGACACAGTCAGTACAGTGTAGCTGGAGGAGTCGATTGGGGGAAGATGTGGCAGGTGACTGCGGAGTGTGCTCCGTACGCCGTAGCAGATTGTACAGAGTACCATTACAGAGTAATTCGTCTACCTTCTCGGACGCGCATCTTGTTCGTTCTGTCTGGGTGCCTGAGGGAGCGAAGATCGTGGTGGTTTGGTACTGGTACGGGTGCTGCAGCAAAGTGTCAACGCTTGTTGCTGCGAGGCGAACCCACAATTTGATTCTAGCGCGGCCAAGCTAATGCAGCTCTGGGAAGACCCCTGCGAAAGTGTGACCTCCATCTCCGGGCGAATGACCTGCCAGTCCTGCCTGCGTGCTCACGCTGCACAGATTCTAGATGGCAACCGTGATGATACAAGAGAGACTTTCGAAAAAAGGGAGGACACGAGGCAGCACCATGGCTGTCTAGACAGGGTGCTCGAGTTGGCGTGCCGCGAGGGTATATATGCCATGGAGGGGCAGTGCACGATTTGAACATAGAAATCAAGTGCAAGGTCATGCCCCGTATCGCTTCCTCCTCCTCTCTCTGGGCCAACACAAGAGATAAGCCAACCCTGGAGGATATTAGCAGACGATTTCATCAACCGTCGACAGAATCTTCAACACCAGACAGACACACGGGCACTCTCATTCAAATTCCCATGACCAGCTGCGGATTCAGCCAGTCTGTGGTCAGGGACGCTCTGTGAGGTGGATCTGATATTGCTTTCCACAGGGTCGAGAGCGGCTGCGGCAGTCGAAGAAAAGCATCCTCGCACCTCCATTGCACCCCCTGTCGAGCGCTAGTAGGGATAGCCTGGCTAGCCGCATGGACTGGGGCCGGCGGGTTGCTCTTACTTGAATGTTCTTTTTTTCCATGCCGTTTATGCTCTGCTCTCCCTTCCGCTTGGCCCTCGACGAACAACAAGCAAAGCACGGAGTCTCGACGACAACCAACACCACCCGTCCTCGTTCCCAAACCTCGCCTCGCCTCGCACCACCACCTCAACCTTCCTTTTGGATACCTCTTTCGGTGCGACCTCTCCTGTCGGCACTCCAGCAGGTTTCCGACCATCTTGGACAGTAAGTTTATATATTTCACTTCTTTGCTGTGTTTTGTCCTTATCTGCTTGTCGTCGCCGTGTTGTGCTTGTGCCGTTATCTCCATCTCCACGTCGCCCTCGTTGTTGTTGTTGTGTCGACAATCGACTGTTGTTTCGCCATGTCTCTCTTCCCCGCAAACTACAACACGTTGCCCGCTCTCCAACATTCCAGACCTTGTGTCTGGACCGCGAAGCCCAATGCAAGCCATGTGCCACGAGGGATTGGACCTACGGCATGATGAGGACCCGACGACACCCCATCGAGCCCGAGTCCTCGTCCGACCGTTGTCTTCACCTCCTGGCGGCTTGGACATGCATCGTCCCGTGCAGGACCGTCTGTTGTGCTGGCTGGCCATCTTTCAGCTCAGAGCCTGCTGCGTTTCACTCGCTGCGCATTCGACTGCCTAATCAAACTCTTGTTCTGGTTGTCACTGTCCAACGAGTACAACGACGCTCGTGCATGCGAGGGCGCTTGTGCTCGTCCGACAGTAAACGGCCACAGCGACGGTTTCCGTCACTTGCCAACACTGCTCTGCTGCCTCGCTACGGGTCGTCACCCGACATAAGATAACCTCGAGCCTGAGTCCTGAGCCGCTGGATCGCTGTCGGCTTGGCTACTGGAAACAAGCTATCGTGACGCATCCACCGCTGAAACACTCGAGACTATTCGCGCGGCCAACCTTTTTGCGGAGACAAGTCATTGCCGTGGTCACTCTTCAGGCCTTGATTCTACCCCGTCCGACCCCATCATCAACCACCTCCACGGGCGCCGTCTGTCTCCCAGGCTTATCTCGGCTCTGTTGCCCAACTGCGTACCGATACCTGGAATCCATGCGTTCGGACTGCCCCGGAGCTGGTTCTCGGCACGCTCACTCATCGCGCGACACCGTCATATTACACAGTACCTAACACAAGCACAGGCTCGCGGCCTGTCCAGTCGAGTCTGGTCATCTTATTCGCATTGTCCGGCCTCAGCCCCTATTCTTTCGTACAACTTGCTGCCTCTTTCTGTACATCACGATACTAATATACATGACCTCGTACAGATTGTTGGCGACCAATCGCCAACCAAAGCCAATCTAGGTCCTCGAGAGCCGCTCGAAAGTCCCGGGTCACCTCATTTCCCATAATTCGACCCTACTGGAAACCAAGAGGCCAGAGGCTTTGTGGTCGTGTCCTCGCATCTTGCTCATCTCAAAGTCGACTCGTCCTCAACGCCCCGGCTCCGCCCCTTGACTTCAGGAGATAGTGTCCAAAGGGAGGTTGTCCCAAAGGATTTGACAAGAAGACTATCGGCTGCGTCCTCCATGCCTCTGCAGAGATGAACATGGACTCAGAAGACGGGGAGTTCTTTGTGAAGGTACGTCCGGAAATAGCAGACCTGGGCCTGGGATCGTCGATTGCAGAAACACTGGGCGAATGCTGATGATATTTGATCTTGCAGCAACTCGCCACGTTCGTGCGCAC
The DNA here is from genome assembly GCA_026120015.1 of Dendrostoma leiphaemia. NCBI lineage: Eukaryota > Fungi > Ascomycota > Sordariomycetes > Diaporthales > Erythrogloeaceae > Dendrostoma > Dendrostoma leiphaemia. Next base: position 21,832 of record JALRMF010000119.1, on the reverse strand, counting down.
TCACGAGAAGGCCCTCGCCAACGCTCTGCAACTACGCAAACAGAGTGCTCCGCGGCACGGTGCTTCACATAGCGTTTCCACAGTGGCCACGAACGGCCTCTCGTCACCGACTGTACCAGAACGACCAGCCACATCAGGTGCCTCCTCATCGAACGGTCTCGCCTCCGCCCTGTCTTTTGGCTCTCTCAACTTCACATCACAGTCCGTGAAATCCGCAAAGCTCGCTTTGACGCCTCACCATCTCTTCTACCTGCTGTCGCGGTTCGAAGAGCTGGGCATACCAGTTGGGCCCATGAAGGTCCGCTTAGAGAACTTGCACGATTCAAGCACTGCGGCAAACTATGTCTCGTTCCTCAGTCAATCCCAGAGGTCCAAGACGGGAGCCTCAGAAGTCGGCTCCATTCGCTCAGTGTCCAGCATCAGAAGCGTCATGTCAGGGATGTCTGCATTGTGGTCGAACTTCGGAATTGGATCAAGCGTATCTGCCGCCCGCACAGAAAAACAGAAGGCTGCTCTGCAAGCAGACCTCAAATATTTATACTCAGCCTTTACCAAAATACCATGCCTTCGACTAGCACCAGACTGGCGAGCAAGGCTCATCAAGGGCTATGAGGAGTTTCCTTTCGACTCGGCAGTACCTCTTCACGTCTTCAAGAACTGCCAGGCATTGGAAGTTTGTGACATCGACTTCCGGCAATTCTTTGGTTGGGATCGCATGGCGGACCAGTTGAGATCTCTGACATTGAAAAGGGCAAGTGTTGATGACCCGGGCGATCTATTAATCGATATTGTCCTTGACGACATGGACAAGAGGAGACGACGAACATCAAAGCAACAGAAATCACCCACAACTCCATGGCCTGGTACCACGAGCCCCAGGAGGAGTATGACCTTTGCAACTCCAGCCGAATTCCACAAGTCGACCTCGGCTCCTGGCTCGCCTGGCTCGCGACCTGCAGAATTGAGCATCGGCTCAGTGGAGAGTGAGGCCACCTTCGAGGACGCCAATGCGGCTCGGTATAGCAGACGGAAGTCTGTAGCTGTCGCAAGTATGGAACCGCCTAAATCTCCCACGAAGGCTTCGTCAAGACCAAGAAGCCATTCCCCCAGGAGACCTGCCAGTTCCCGCCACGGCTCTCACCACGTCCGCAGCTCCCACAAAGTCCAGCGGTCGGGTTCGGGCAGCTCTCAGTCGAGCCTATCCGACTCGTGGTATCAAGCTCGGGGCAGCGTGTCCAACTTTCCCACCACGACTGTTCTCCCTTCATCCAAATGGCGTTTCTTGAGACACCTGAGTCTTGCGGAGAATTCTCTCACATGCATACCGGCCGCGAGCCTTTTGCCCTTGGCAAACACACTTTACTCCCTCGACCTATCCAACAACTTGTTCAAAGAAATTCCCGACAGTCTGGCCACCCTCACGGCACTTCGTGCTCTCAACCTATCGAAATGCATGATAGAATCTCTGCACTCACTCACACGGAATCCACTTCCAGCAATCACCGCTCTGAACTTGCGGGAAAACAGGTTGGCATCCCTGGCTGGCATCGAGAGGTTGTATCCTCTGGAGCGATTGGACCTGAGAGACAACGGCTTAAAGGACCCTGTGGAGCTGGCGCGCTTGACGAACATCCCCGACATCCGTGAGATTTGGGTCGAAGGAAATCCATTCACGAAGACGCACAAGGATTACAGAGTCACGATCTTCAACTTGTTCAGGCAGTCGCCTGGCTACACCGAGGATGTGCTCATCGACATGGCCGGCCCCACTTCCTCGGAAAAGAGGTATCTGGTTGAGCGTACCAAAGAGCCCATCCCAGTGCCGGTTATCAAGCCTCCAGTGCCCGAAATGAAGGCTGTGGATGTGAGCAAGCCGACGATTGTGTATGACGCGCCTCAGAGGTCAACGATTTTGCGTAAAGAGCGCCCTTCTCCCAAGACGGTTGCCAGTGAAGTGAATACGAGCTCCACTCGAAGCCGTCGCCGAGCACCAAAGCGGCGGATCGTGGATCTTGCCGATAGCAAACCACTCCCCCCTCGACCGTTGCCCGAGGAGGAAGCGCCACTCGGCGTCCCGTCTCCCGATTACAATTATCGCATCTCACAGACCCCTGAGATTCATCAAAATGGTCCCGCACCTGAAGAGATCCGCGGCGCCGGGACACGCGTTGTGCCTCGAATCGATACGTCTACAATTCCCAAATTACCTCCTGTAGTCCCAACTCAGGAGATCGGAACCCCGACATCGTGGACTGACTCTGGAAAATGGGATGTGGGCGGTGACTTGTATCGGCGCAAGATCGACTCGCTGCGCAACAATGTTGGTGATGGGTACCTGGCCGCTCTCAGCGAAGAACGCTGGGATGCTAACGGCACTCCACACTTTGCAGAGTCGCCTTTCAGCCAAAGCTCACCGATTCACCAAAACCCGGCTGCTCCGACTCTCCGCCGTGCAACAGCTGAGCTCTCGTCGCTCGCCATCTGAGCCAGAGCAGGGTCACCTTCGACAGTTGCTATGATACCCCCAGCCCACCTTGCGCAATCTGTACAGAAGTCTCCGCCTCTTCAGGATTCCCTACCCTTCGAAGACTTGTGCTATTTATTGGAATTTTGTCTTTGTCATCAGAGCATAGCGGACACCGGCGTTCATGTTTTCGAATTGCTTCAGAGCGACTTCGCCTCATTCTATCTCAACCCTGTCGATATACCCTCGAAGCGTTTAACGTCTCACCCCGACGACATTTTCAGAGCGTCGGCTATCCACAGGAGAGACGTTGATTCACAACAACGTATTCATGGTGCCGCCTACGAAACTGCATCATTGCCATCTGTCGGGTCAGGCGCCATCCACGGACAAGAGCAACGGAAGTCAATATCCTCGTCGTTCCCACATCCGCTCCAGCTGCTGTCCACGACTTTACCAACATGGGTGGCGCTCAGGATCGATTCTGTTATTTTCAGCCAGTACATCACGCTTTAACCAGGACGGCTGGGTTGCTTCTAATTGCTGTCTCTCGTAGACATCAATGTCAAATCTTATTCTTTAGCATGGAAGCGTGTTCAAAAAGGATATTCATGTGGATATTTTCATGTCTTGCTTGGCTCTTTCGGTGGGACCTCTATGGGTATGCTGCATTTCTGGGCTGATCCGGAGTCTCAGCGCTATCTGGTGCTTCATACATCTGGAATTATTCTCTACGGCGAAGCTTAGAAGGGTGGGACGGTGGCAAAAGAAGAGTCCGGTGCGCACAGTTCTCTCATGAAGCGGTAGGGTTTGGATGCACGCGTTGATGGTGACGAAATGATGCGTGCATATGTCAGCCTCGCGGCCCTGGTAGATGGCCGATATGATATGCATTGGTGGGCAGCAATTACCGAGTTATGAAATGATATTACGGCTGGCCTATCTGCTCCGAACACCTGGCTCCTTCACTCTTGCGTGATGTCTTCGCGCGGCTACATGTATCCTGTCTTGGCGGCAGTAATATCGACTGTGAATGAGGTAGTCGCTCGTGGTTGAGCATAACTTAGGAGTACCTACCTAGGTAGGTTATGCCAGAGCATGAGCACCATTGCAGTGCCATCAACCACCTTGCCCAACTGCACACCCATCTCACTTCTGCCACAGTGCTTTTATCGATCAGCATACCAAGCTTCATCGACCGTCCTAGCACCACTTCTGAGCCCATTCAAGCGAGAGAGGAGAAAGTCCGGATATTCAGGAAGGTACTGGGAGATGTACTGGATATTTACAAAATGCCAGGTGGTTTGGGGGTTACAGAGCGGTAGTAGAGGTGTCTACAGCACGGTTCCTGGCAGGCTGTCTGGTAAACCCTCGAAAAAGGGTTCGGGTATTTCCTCCAACGTCAGCTTGACTTTGTATATTTTGGGAACTATCTTGATACCAGGCATTAGAGCTTGCAAGTTCTCGTGATTTGGACGAGCCGGAAACGTAAATCACCTGCACGGTTCGCCAAGAAATGAATACAATCTGCGGCAGCGAACCGGTGATCGTGAGCCGAATGACCTACACGAACTCGAGCGTTGTTGAATGTGTCCGTGTTTGATGAGTTCTTCGGGGGAGCGACGTAGGGGTGACGACTCTATCCGCTCTTCGGGTCGCGTTCGAGTTCGATATACCTAGTCAGACAGCTATCAGTAAGTGCCACTTCGAAGCAACTGTTCCCTGGGGTTTCGTCAGGACCTTCTGATAGGTGTGTCTACAGGGGGAGGACCACTTTCGGCTTGTTCGGCACTGACCGCGCCGAAATGCTCCTGAGGCCTGGTACATTTCCAACGAGAATGTGGCATGCGTAGACGGCGTTGGACGAGTACCATCGTCGCTGATCTTGAGAGCCAAGTACTGCGTCTTTGCTCGAACAGACTCAGGAGAAGGGTCGCAAGATATTGCGGAGCAACGTCCCTTCCACAGGATTGACTTTAGCGCTTTGTTCCCTTTCTTTCTTTCTTTCTTCTTGTTTTTGGCCTTTTCACTATCGTCTCCGACTACTCCTTTCTCCGCGCCACACAGGACCAAGTATTGGCCGATGTCATCTCAGTGGCTGCAGAAGGTGGATATGGATCACGCAAACAGAGCATAACCCCTTGGCGAGATACGGCACTGCAAGGTGGGACTTCCCGGATACTACATGCTGCGCGAAGTGATGACTTGGATGGTATTTCATATACCTTCAAGCCTAGGCTTCAAGCTTTAGGAGGTAGCATAGCTAGCTTAACGGCCTTTTCCCCTCAACACAAGGCCCTTGGAGACGCCATAATGGGCAGCTACTGTGCTCTGGCTTGCGCAACGATGTATTGCTCAATATCAAAGCTGCTTTTTACTCATCATCAAGTAAGCCCTCTGCTTTACTCAGCTTTTCTAGCAAAGAAGGACAATATGACCAGCTTGGGTACTGTCGCAACCCTAGCCGCCCAGACCAAGGCACCTCGAATGAACGGATCTGTCTAGATCGTTTGTTCAGTGTTCATCTAGCCGTACTACCATGCACGGCTAACTAGCATTGTTTGTTTCTCTTCTCGAAGACCAGCGTTGAGTTTTCAAAGATTTCTTTGAAGCAACGCAGCGAATAGATATCAGTACATTATCGGTCTGGCTTTCAGGCGAGTCTCGAGCCGTCAGGCCTGATCCTTGCAACATCAGGAAGCGCTCCTGATTATGTGTACACAGGTACATGCTGTACAGTCTTGTCCTTCGATTGCATATCGATCTGCTGTCAAACAAGGTCCCGGAGATCCAGTACTGCTCCCATGGTAGATGGCTGGATCCATGAACCACAATCAGATCAGTCGAGACCCAATGCCGAGCCGAGCACTTGGCTCGAAGTGCGGTGAACTGCTTCATCACCGGAGCAGCTTGTCCACGAAAGTATCTTTGAACTGTTCCGGCCGGACCGGACAAAGATCATCGATGGCCTTGCCCTTATCAAACAGCTTTCCGTCCAGAATGTCGACCTTATACCTCAAGCCTTTGACTTTGATAGGCACAAAACCGTCCCTCAACAGGCCCCTCCTCAAGCCCGCGAACGCACCACTGAATCCCTTCCCGAGCTTCTCGAACGGCGCGACGATCGCACCCATCACGCCGCCCTCTTTTGGGACTGGTAGGGCCCGGGCAGGCCCGGCTGCGAGGGGCGTAGTCTGCAAATTGAAAGGAAGCCACACCTCGCTGGGCGCGGCAATGACCCTCGTTGCGGGCAAGAATGGCAGCATCCTGCTCATCCGGCAGTCCAACACGACGGGGCTCTCGTTCAGCGCGTTCTGAGATGCCTGCTCGGACGCGCTCAGCTTCTTGGGGGCCCGCACGCGCGACGACGTCGGCGCCGCCGGGGTCCTGGGTATCACGGTGATCCTGCGCAGGATGTATGCCGTGCTGTATAGGAAATAGAACCCCATGCCGCCCATGAACAGGCATATAAAGGCGAACAGGTGCGGGACGTACCAGGCCAGCCCCTCGGGCGGGTTCGCGACGCTGGTCCAGTAGTGGAACGTGGCGTAGGTGATGCAGAAGAGCGCGGCCGACGTGGACGAGAAGGTCATCCAGAAGTGGGAAGGACCTTCGTAGAGAACGGTGGGCTTGCCGCGTGAAGCTAGACGTTTCGCAATTGCGATGCCTACCGAGGGCGAGGAGGAGGTGGACGGGGCCACCGCAGGGCGCGTTCGGATTGTTGGGGATGTGGTAGCGGTCGGGGCTCTCTTGGCGGCATGAAGGCGGGCGGACGTTTGCAGGTTGCGCGCAGCTTGTACTATGGGGCTTTGGCGCATCGCCTGGGCTATTGTGAACATTGGGCGCTGGGCGTAGGTGGAGGTTGCCGTCTTGGGCTTGAAGCAGAAGAAGCGCTGGCTCAGGCCTATGCCGAGGCCCCTCGAGAAGGCGGACATGATGGGTAGCGTGACTGTTCGGTCGTGTGGCTCTGTCAGAAGTCGTATGGAGGCGGAGGATATGGGCGGTATCCTCGAGACCCTAGTCACCTCAAGACATAGGCCGACCAGCTCTAGAACTTCAGAGGACGTGGTAGAGAACGCAATGCCATCATGTGAAGTCGAGCAACGGTAGGAACGGTCGCGGAGCCCCAAAATTTGTTGATCGGCCTGCAGGGATGACCGAGCCGGTGTCGACACCCCGGTAAAATCATTAGTACAAGTACAAGTAAGTCTCTCGCAACGACACAAATAGATATTCTTGAGTGCTAAATCTCTGTGTCAGCAATTGAAAAGACTATACTGAAAATGGACCTGTCTGTCTTCTGCCCTTTGGGCACTTGGTTGATCAGAAAATTGAGCTCTCTCCTGTTCTTCCCTCGAGTATCTTGCCACACGTCGATATTGTGGGAGATGATAGGAACGTACCTCCGTATCTCCAAAAAGTACCTTGGACGGTTCTACACCGGAGCTTTGACCTGCAGAAGCTGCTGACCTTTGCCTGATCCCTGTCTGACAAAGCTCATCAATTGGGAAGTCCGATTCGGGATTCCCAACGCTCGGAGGGTCCAAATTATTATTTCACTCATCACGCCCGCGACACCCTCCGCCCTCCGCCCTCCGCCCTTCACCACCACCACCACCACCACCACTAACACCACTGCTGCTCAGCAATTCGGCCGCCTACGCAGCAGCACCCGATCCTCCTGTTCGTGCGCCTTCGTGAATGCTGCCTGCAATGGCATCTTTCACGACCGCATGCCGCCTGTCGGCGAGGCTGGCAAGGTCGAAGCTGCCTCACGAAGCAGCCGCAGTTCGGGGTTCGTACACCTCCCGCGCCAACTGCAGCCCTCGTAACTCTTCTCAAGCCAGCCGCAGACTAACAAGATCGAATCACTCTAGCTTTTCGGACATCCACAGCCTCCCTCGCCGCCCAGAACTTCACCATGCCCGCCCTCTCCCCAACCATGACCGAAGGCAACATCGCGGCCTGGCGCGTCAAGGAAGGCGATAAGTTCGCCGCCGGCGACGTGCTCCTCGAGATCGAAACCGACAAGGCCACCATGGACGTCGAGGCGCAGGACGACGGCGTCATGTTCAAGATCATGACCGGCGACGGCGCCAAGGCCGTCCAGGTCGGCTCGCGCATCGCCGTGATCGCCGAGGAGGGCGACGACCTGGCCACACTGGAGATCCCCGCCGACAAGGCGCCGAAGCAGGCCGAGAAGCCACAGGAGCAGGGGGCCAAACCCGCAGCTGTGCCGCAGGAGGAGAGGACGGCTTCCGGCTCCCAGACGACAGCAGCGGGGGCCAGCAGCGGCAAGCCGCACAAGCAGACGTACCCGCTCTACCCATCGGTTGTCCAGCTGCTGCACGAGAATGGGCTCGACACCTCCAAGGCGGACGAGATACCCGCGACCGGACCCAAGGGTCGTCTGCTGAAGGGTGACGTCCTGGTGTACTTGGGCAAGGCGAAATCTGAGTCGGCAGCCAACGTGCAAGCCCGGTACGACAAGCTGGCTCATCTGGATCTAAGCAACATCAAGGTCGCCGAGAAGAAGGCCGCATCAGCAAAGACTGCCGGCAAGGCCGAGAAGCCTGCTGCGCCGATAGTGGAGGATCTCCAAGTGACACTGCCCATCTCCCTGACGTCGGTCATTGAGGTGCAAAAGAAGGTCCAGGACAACCTCGGCGTGTTCATGCCCCTCTCGACGTTCATCTCCCGCGCTATGGAGGTCGCCAACGATGAGCTCCCTCTCGCGGCCAATTACAAGCCCACCGCAGACGAACTATTCAACCAGGTCCTAGGGCTGGACAAGGTCGGACCCAAGGGCTCCAGGGGCCACTACGTCCCTCAGATCTCTGCGCTTCCCCCTCCTACCTCGTTCGCCCAGAAAGTGGCTAGGCCTTCAAAGTCGGACATCATTGACATACTCGCCGGCGGATCTGTGAAGAAGACGGCGACTCCCGTGAGTAGACCGTCGGGCCTGTCGACGGGCTTGAATGTGTTCAGTCTGAAGGTGTCCAAGGCGGAGGAGAAGAGGGCGAAGACTTTCTTGGAGAGAGTGAAGCTGGTGCTGGAGAACGAGCCTGGAAGGCTGGTCCTATGAGGCCAACAGGCTGCAGGATCAAAGTTGTATAATTTACGAATGAGGCACTTTATAGACATGGCGGGAAGCGTTCAGTGCAAGCACACTATTGTGTTGATGTCCTCATGATTTCAGTCCACGGCTGAGTGAAAAGCTCCGTCGCATCTTGTGAATGACCCTCGAGACGCACACGTCGGTGTAAACGTCACCTACTCGTGTCGCTGATTTTCAGTTCTCGGCTTGTGAAAAGTAAGTCTGCACTCGTTTCAACAAGTACACATCGGAACGCATATTCGCAGGAGCGAAGACAGACATTGGAAAGGCAGCCCGTAACAGGGCAGGCAACAAGACATCAGCCTTGCAGCATAACATCCGAAGCAATGCTGTCCAACTTGTCTGGCTTGACTATTCTCGAAGCAATTCCGAAGGGTGCGATTCCAAACAGGTCGTGCCACGGAGGGTTGAGACATTCAATGGCAGCTGGGGGCTTGAATGATCGTAGACGTCATCCCCGAAATCTCCCGTCCTCGACGATGCGAATACCGACTGTCTTTGACGCCTCTTCATTTACTGATGGTACGGCCAGCAATACGCCACATGAGTTCAACACCTTTCAATTCTGTGCCTGCTCTAATAAGCTGTTCACATTACAGCCAGACCGATGTAGCGGCCTTTACGGCCTCGCCATTACCTCCAAGCCTCGTGGTGGCAACCTCCCTGACCACCTGGCCGTCCCAGCCTATGATAGTGACCCGGCCCCTCTCACTACACGTAAGCGCGATATACTCCTCGCCATCCTTCTTCAAGCCGAGTCTCTCGTACAAGGCCCGCGGCGCGGGCTCGACAGCGTTTGCCAGGCCACCACTAGTCTTGGTCTGGAAGATGCTCCTCGCCGGGCCCACGATGCCGCCCTCGTCGTCCAGCTCGTAGACGGCCAGGTAGCCCTTCGTCTCGGGCTTCAGCCCCCTCGTAGACGCATACAGCCATCTCGGCTGTCCATTGGACGTCAAGTTGGACGTGCGCACCTCGTCCGCCCAGAAGTCGTCTGGGTTGCACCCTTCGGGCATTATGGTCTCGCCACTCACATGACTCAGCGTGACCCCGTCCTCGGCGACGCGGAACGCATCGACCATCCCGCTGTGCTCCTGCACGACATACAGCATCCGCCCGTTGGGATGCGGCCAGCAGTGCCGGGGGCCGTCGTTGGCCCTGGGCGACATGTGCTTGCCGCGGAATTTCAGCGGGCCCTCTCGTGCCGCGCCTTCCGGACAGGCCTCGTCGCTCTCGTCGAGCGCGTACGACCAGACGCAGTTGTGGCCGATGTCCGCCACGTAGACGGCGGCGCCGTCGGGCGAGACGTCGACGCTGTGCGCGCCCCAGCGCAGGCCGCCGAAGCTCCCGTGGGCGACGCCGTCGCGCGCGCCGTCGTTGAGCTCCGAGGGCTGGCGGAACGAGAGCGTCTGTACCAGGGGGCCGATGCGCCCGTCGGCCTCGAGGCGGAAGACCTCGCCGCTGGGCCCGCCGGCGGAGATGAGGTGCTTGCCCGAGGGGGTCACGACCACGTAGCCCGAGAGCGAGGCGACGGGCGCCGTGTTGAGAGGATGTGGTGTCTGCGTGGCCGGGTCGATGGCGTATGCGCCCACCGAGGGCGGGTCGGCCCAGTTGGTGGTGTAGAGACGTGTGTGATCCGGGTTGAGGGCGAGCCAGGAGTGGCCGCCCCAGGCCTTTGATTTGTTGGCAATGGTGAGGCTGCCGGCGGTGTTGCTGGACGGGGATGACGAGGTGGCTGGGCGTGGTGGTTCGAAGTACAGTGTGTACAACTCGGGGCCCCGGAACGTGCCGACTATGAAACTGAAGCCATCATGTGTTCCATTGACTTGAGAGCCACCGACTGGTTGGGCGGTCATGTTATGATCACCAGAGGACAAGAAGCACACAGCCGGTCAGGCATCGATATGAGGCGCAGGAATGGACTGGAAAGGCTGGGATGAAAGAAATACACACGAGAAGAACAGAGCAAAACTGCAGAGGAGCCACAAAAAAAATAATTCGAGTGACAGGAGTGCTTCACCGTTTTAATGGTACGCTTCGAGTCCGCATGGGGAGTCTGACCCATTGTGCGGATGAAGCACCAATGCTTTGCAGATGGGCCTCACCGAAGGCTCAAGGGGAGAGCCTAACGGTAGCGTCATTATGAAGTGAGCCGCTTGTCGACCTTGTTTTAGCAGTGGTTTTATATTGCGCCTGTCCTCGCGCCATCCACGGATGCTGAGCGAAGTGCTCAACAACGTGCGGGGGACGGGCCAGGGAGCGTAAGCACTTTTGAGACGCGCTATACCTTCGAACCAGACTGACGGATAGTGGTCGGACAACAGGACAACCCTTTCGGAGACTCTGTGGCTGTGTTACTGTGTCACTGCAATGGCAGGCGTTGCCAGAAATACGCACCGTCGACCAGGTCACTACCATGGCAGGAGGAGGCTCGCGCTGTGTTGCGTGCTGGACTCGAAAAGCTTGTTGAGGATTGCTGAAGAGAGCTCAGTGACGGGACGGGTGCTTGATCCGATGGGTCGGGCGTGCCCACTTTCTGGGTATAATATACTGTAATAAGCCGCGAAATAAAGGCCGCAGACGCTTGGCCTATATTGATTGACGTCGGCTCCGAGTGAAATCGCGATGGTCGAATGGGTTGTTTGATATGCCCGGCAGACTCGATCTGAGATCATTTCCCCTCACCATCGGTATGTACCGACAAGCTGGATACGAAGAAGCAACTTTGTCTCAGGAAAACAAGGAGGTCGCATTTCTATTACCATTGCGCAGCTAGTCAGTCCTGCGTTATCACTGCGGTCCTATCATGACCGCAGAATAACTGGTATCTTGGTATCGCCCAGCAACTGATAAGGTCGGGCCGGTCCACGAGGAATTGTAGAATCGACGTCCGCAGATGTAGTTCAAATAGCGATGGGATGACCGCGTTGAGGGAAAGGCAGTTAGTTGACTGGAGGTCAGCGATTGGGTTTAATCACATGTCTCAAGGGATCGCAGCACTTTCATCACCTCTTGTGCTGCCAACGTCATTGAACATGAGTGCTGGACGTCAGACTGAGGCTGTAACTACTGCTGCCGTGCTCGACGACCCAGCATGGCCACCGGGAACCGTACGACTCGAGAAGCTCCGTGGAGCAGACGCAGAAATCGTTCTGCAACCGCGACCATCTGTCGACCCGAACGACCCTCTTAATTGGCCGAAATGGAGAAAGTATCTGAACTTTGGCCTGGCGACGTTCTATGCTCTCATGGCATTCGCCCAAATCAATGCCACGACTCCAACCTGGGGCCCGAGTAAGGACTTTTTTCATGCTCAACGCTTCCAAGTCTCGTTTCTTGTAAGAGGTCGCAGAAGCTATCCTGCGAAGTGTCTTGTGAGATGGAAGGCCTCTCAAAGCGCTTCCTTGACGTTGACACCGCCTGTGACACCTGGCACAGGCCCCTGATACGGGAAAAGCTGACTGACTTGCCCCTAGTGGAGGAGGAACTAGGCTTTGATGCCGTGTTGATGAACAATACATACGCCATTGGCTGTGCAACACTGGCTCTCGGAAGTTTCATGCTGATTCCGTTCGCTCTGAAATATGGGCTGCGACCGATTTACATCCTCAGCAGCGCGGCGCAGATGGCGATCATGATATGGGCGGCGAGGACCTACACAGCGGGCGACTGGTGGGGCGTCAATGCTCTGCAGTGTTGGGTTGGATCGTTAGCCGAGACGATGGTTCAAATGACTGTGGCCGACGTCTTTTTTGTTCACCAAAGAGGCATGATGAATTCCATATATATCTGGGCATCAAACTTCGGGAGTTCCCTTGCGCCAGTTGCCGCCGGGTTTGTCACCAGCTCTCAAGGCTGGCGATGGGTGTGGTGGTACATGACGATCTTCTTCGGCATGGTCCTGATCGCTACCCTCTTCGGGTTCGAAGAGTCCAAGTTTGACTGGACAAAGGTAGCCATCGATGGCCGGTCCGTCGCCTCCGGAGACAACATCTCCAACGCCGACTCGAACGACACCACAGAGAAGAGAGCACAATTGTCTGACCCCGAAAAAGAGGCTCAGGCTCAAACGTCGGCGAAGGAGAGCCCTGCGGCCTCGTCTGTCTGGCTCGACCCAACGATCCCACGTAAGACATACTGGCAGATGCTTGGCCTCGCCACCACGACACCAGGTCCGTTCGCGGTCTTTGCCCGACACGCATACCAGCCTTTCCTGATCTTGTTTACCATTCCCGGCGTGGCATATATGTCGCTCGTCTATGCCGTGCTGTTGGCTTGGTCAACCGTAATGTCGGCTGCCTTGAGCACCTACATGATCGAAGCCCCTTACAACTTCGATTCGACGCAAGTCGGCCTCATGAACTTGGCTCCGTTCATTGGCAACACCCTGGGGTCGCTGGTTTCCGGGCCTCTCAGCGACTGGGTCATCCTGCGGTTGGCAAAGAAGAAAGACGGTATATACGAGCCAGAGATGCGTCTGTGGGTATTTGTCCCGTTTATACCCTTTCAGGTTGCCGGTGCCTTCTGGTTCGGGTATGCGCTGCAGCAAGGACAATCGTGGGCAGCCGTAGCCTTTGCGTGGGGCATCTGCAGCTTCGGCCAGGCCCCGATTAGCTCAATCGCGCTGACCTATATGACTGATGCATACAACGAGGTAAGCAAAGACAAAAGTGCCCCTTCTCTTTTCTCACAGCCAGAGGGGGGACAGGAGGGCTGGCGGCTGTCATGGGCGTGGAGGCTGACCTTGTCTGCAGATAATCGGTGATGCCCTGGTGGCTCTCACCTTCTCGCGCAACACACTGAGCACCATCTTTGTCTTCGCCATGACGCCTTGGATCGATGCAGTGGGCATCTCCAACGTGTTCAACACCATTGGGGCGATAGGTCTAGCGGTGCTGCTTTTCGCGTTTGCTTTCATCTGGAAGGGGAAGACATGGCGCTTCAAGAACGCAGGGCGGTACAGGCATTTTGCAGCAAGGCAATTTGATCCCCGACCAATAGACAACAAGCATTAGCATACCGACCGAGTCAGCTCGCGTGCAGAGAGAAGGAATATAAAAATAGATTTGGTTCCTCACAATTGTGTCAAGCAAGCCCCCACCCTTCCTTCTTTCTTCCTCGCCTTGCCGCAGGTGTTTCTCTTCACAGTATCATCACCGATGTAGCCTTGTGACCTAGACGTAGACGAAGGAGAAGAAGCTTACATATTCTCACAGGCTTGGACACTGATGACGGCAGCAGCATCAATTGAAGACGAAAGCAAAGCGGCGTCGGACTCTGTAAACGCTTGGGTGAGGAGCCAATGTTGGAAGTTGTATGGTGGGTAGAGCCTTTCCTTGTTTGGCGTGCGTGCCGTGGCTGCGCAGGCGAGCCTTGGCTGTGCAGGCATGCGGGCTTATGCACGTGCTGGCTCATGCTGGCATGCGGGTAGCTTTTCGCCAGGTGCACTATCCGATGGACCGGGGTCCCTGCTGCCCTTGAGGAGTGGTAGTACTATCTACTGCTCCTGCGTCCAGTAGCCCTTCCACCCCAGGCTTCTGCTCCATTCTATGTAGACGCCGCCGGGTAATCCCGTTCTCGTGCCGTCGATGTTGCGCCTCCTTGAACACATGTCTCGTCCGGCGCCACAACCCCATCGACACCCTGCACCCTACACCAGACACACTCCAGTCCATTCCTTTGAGCAGCAAAAAGCCCATCTACGGGGAATTGGGAGTAGATGAGGATGTCTGTAATACGACACGATTCTGAAGAACCAAGACAGCCACCCGCGCTCCAGTCAAGTCGCATTGTTCGCCTGCACAGCTACTATGACCACTTGCACTGACGGCATCACCTCTTGGTCAATGATCGCTCATTTTCTCACTCCAACGATCTGTTTTCCCAGGCCCCACGTCAGCGGTACGGCACGGTACGGCGCGGTACGGAGAATTAGGCACGTTGCTCACCAGGACCATCTCCATACTGTGCACCTGCGGCCTCGTACCTGTCAGCAGCAGCAGTAAGCAGTACCGATACCCGTACCCGGTACCGGTACAGTGCTCATGGATGCGCTAGCTACTTTCAGCACTCTTTCGTCTTCACTTGTGCGGCTCTGTTACGGTACTTTGTACAACCACACACGGAACATTGGCCCAGCCTGCCTGCCTATCTGCCTACTCAAGCACCCAGCTGCCAGGTGGTGCACGCTGCAGCGGGAAACATCGATCCCTGTTGGTGCCGGCACTTGCTTCTTGGCCTGACGTGCCTGACCATACTGGCTGCTGCTGCTCAACTGGTCGCTGGCCATTGGTCGCTGGTCCTCATTCTGGTCTGGCCATCGTACCTAGTGCCTGCTGCTGCTGCTGCTGCTGCTGCTGCTGCTGCACGTCCGATCACATTGGCCCGACCTTTGAGCTTTGGCCCGAGTTGCACAAGCTTTGGCCCGAACTCAAGCTTTGGCCAAAACCCGTCTTTTGAGTTCTGTCCAGCTCAAGCTCTCCCAACAGCTGAGCCGAGCTGAGGCGACTCTCATCCGACAGTTCGTTCGCCATCCAACCGCGCCACCCATCCTCCTTGACCTCCACCCGCCTCCTTCAGACCCGTCACCGGGCTCGCAAGCTGCATACCGCGATTGACCGTCCCATCCTGCTTGTGTCCCGCTCCACTCGAGCTTATTCCCGTCTCCTTGACAGCCCGCCCGGACAGGGGACGAGGCCTTCAGGCCAAAACGGTGGTCGATACTTCTGCGGGATCGACTCTGGGAAACCCCCCTGCTCCGTGCTACAGCGTCCTCCTCGTCAGGCCCGTCATCTCGGCCCCGTGCTGCCGGTCGAATTCCACCGGAGCTCTCGGCCCGTACGGTACGGCGTACGGAGTGGGTAGCCAAGGTACTTTAGCCGATCGACCTCCGCCTCTCAGGGATCCGCTCCGGCTTTGCGGCCGATACCTCCTCCAACTTCAACCTCTCCCTGCTCCTTGGGTCCGCTTCCGACAGACTTCCCCTTCCCACGGTCAGGTGGTCCGCGCATGGCGGGGTCCTCGACCTGCTGTGACTCTTGCTGCTTCTTGTTTACGACAGCCCTGAGCTTGTCACAAAACCATGACCCGGCCAAAAGTCCCTGATGACAAGAGAATACGCACTGCCCAGGCTTGCGAGTCCTGTAAGCGTCGGAAGCAGAAGGTGAGATTTTCCAGGTCCCTTGTCTTTTCGTCGCCAATTTCAGTCCAATCACACCACCTTTTCTGCATCTCAGCCGTTCCATTCGCGTTGTTGCTAGACGCGGGTGCCCTGAACGGCCTGCCTGCTCACCTGGTGCTGGGCAGACGCAATGCGGGACGCCGTGAAGTCCAGCCAGGGCAGCTTTCCTCGAAATCCAATATGAGGGTACACAAGGTTTACAGAGACCCATTGACGCCTTGTGTGGCACTCATCCGTTCGGCAGTCGACCCTGCACATGGCGTTCTATCTTCTCACGCCAACTCGTCGTGTGCAATGTATACACCTAGCTGACCGCATGTCTATAGTGCAATGGGCTGCAACCTTGTAATACTTGCACAAAAAGGAATTTTGTCTGCGAGTATGTTGCACAGAATGGACACGGCCCAAATGAAAATGGCGGTAGTGGGCTGCCCACGGCTGGGACCTCCCCTACTGTGAATCGGAGGGTATCAGCGTCGGATGTTCCCCCTGCCACCGAAGGACCTTCCGCGAAGAGGCTGAAGGTCTCCGGAAACGGGCCGGCAGGAAACACAGCTCCCAAAAGCCATATGCAGCCGTCTCCACATCAGATTCCGGATGTCGACGAGCCAAGTAGACTGCTGGGACTCCCCACGCCCATTCCGCCGCCTACCATTCCAGGTCAGCCTGGCCGACTGGGACGAGACCATGATATGGACACTCGCTCTAGACAAAGTACCGCCAGTGTTGCCGATGAGGTTGCTGAAGTCTACACGGAGACCAGAATGCTTCAGGATCCCACCGGCAGGCTGCGTATGTGTTCCTGTGCCCTGCATGTGTTCTGCTAGACTCACTAACTCGGACTCTTAAGTATATCTTGGGGATTCCGCAACGCTTTCATACCTTCAGTTCATTCGTATGATCGTAGAAAGCGTAGATGGTCCTTCTCAATTCACAACGGATCCAAGTCGTCACCGACTCATGGAAGCGTCAACAGTCCTTCCCCCGGACGCCAGAGCGCCGGTTCTGCTTCCTGACCGGAAGACAGCCGATGTTCTCATAAACTCGTACTTCACCAATGTGAGTTGCTACCAAGAGAAATCCTTTGTCAATCCGGTTTTCACTTGGTGTGCAATCAAAGTTCAAACATGTGCAGCCTCGTGATGTCTGGAAATCTCGGTCTTCTCGGGTTTCGATGTATCATCATACTGACTTCCCTCAGACCAACAGTTTAGTAGAGGTCTTCGAGCGGACAACCTTCAATCGACGCCTCGACACTTGCTACAAGGACCCCTTAGCTGCGGAACAAACATTCCTGTGTCTCCTCAACCTTGTCTTTGCGATCGGTCTTCTGCTTGCCACACCCACGGCGGGCAGCGTAGAGGAGCAGATCATACAAAAGCTTCAAGGCGTCCAAGTGGATCGTGCGGAGCTCTTCTTCAGGAGCGCCAAGTGCTTAGGCGATCCAACCTCGGGGTTCGAGGACGCCGACTTCTGGTCTGTACAAGCACTGCTGCTCATGTCGCTTTATATGCTGGCGAAGACCAAGAGGAATGCTGCCTATGCATACCATGGTAAGCATCACAGCCTCATACCATACGTACAACGCATCATGCTGAAAAGTTTCCATCTAGGGATGGCGGTGAGATCTGCGTACGCGCTAGGGCTGCACAGGCTGGAAACCATGGTAATCTTTCCTGTGACGGACCGAGTACAACGAAGGAACGTTTGGCGAAGCTTATATGTCCTCGACCGCTTCCTTGCAGCTTCATTGGGAAGGCCAACTTCCATTGCTGAAGACGATTGCTCTCCCGACGCCCTTGTCACCCCAGACAAGTACCTGGCGGCTAACGACACCGATTCTTCATCCTTCGGCGGTCTCAACGCAGCCGTACGAAGCTGTCAAGTTATCGGCATCATCCTGAAGAAAATATATGCGCATCGCAAAATATCAACAAGGCTTGCCCAAGAAATTTCAGAACAATGCAAGGGAGGACCGCAAAAGTACAACCCAAATCTTCATTGGCGGCAGGCACTGAATAATAGCATCGGCGCCAAACACGGAATGGCGATATTGCATGTCAACTTACTGTACTGCCATGCAGTCATTCTCTTGACGAGACCTTTCTTCCTGTTTCTGATGAATAGGCTGCAGCAAGAGAAGCGAGGAGTGCCCCGTGCAACAATACGACCAGGTTCAAGAACGGAGAAGTTTTCGGAGGCTTGTGTCAATGCTGCTTACCATACCGTCACACTCGTACATATGGGATTCGAGGGCAGATATCTGCCACAGCGGGACCCGTTTGTAATGTAAGTCAACCAGCGTTTTTCACAGCCATGAAACGTGACTAAACATCGATTATTAGACATTTCCTGTTTGCTGCGGCTCTCGTGGTCCTCAGCAGCGAATTCGCTTCCCTTCACAAGAATCCCGCCTACGCAGAGACTTTCCAGAAAGCTATGTCAGTCATGAACTACTGCGCCAAGTCAGATCCTCAAGCCAGCCGGCTGGTCTATATCCTGACGACCTTCAACCATGTCATCGTTACCCGAAATCCTGCACTGGCCACAGCAGTTTCGGACCCTGCCTCCGTCCCAAATACGCCGACAGGAAACATGAGCAACTCCTCCAACGATCCGATAGCCAACTTTTTCCTGACTCATCCTCCTCTTACTAACCCCCCAATCCCAGCTAGCAATCCTGGCTCAACAACCTTTACGCCACTCGCCGTCCACGCTACACAACAACCTGAACGTTCCCGCGGCAATTCGACCAGCATCACAGTCCCTTCGACGTCCCCTGCCACCATGCCTCCGGCCACGACACCCACCGCCTCTACAGGCGGGGACATAATGTCTGATGCGGAGTGGTTCCACTTTAGTGACCTATGGGACGCTTGGGCCCCGCCTCCTGGTGCCGCGAACAGCAACAACCCTGCCGTGACTGATCCGGCACTCTTCCAGGATACGGGCCTCAGCAACTTCGGCATTTCTGGGGCGGCGACGCCTACATTTGCGACTCCTCCAATGTCTGCGACGCAGATGGATGGGAGGTTTAGTGGCAACGGGCCGATGCAAGTGCCGCTTTATCCGCTGATGAGATTTACGGAGTGACTTGGTGGGAGGAGGGATAGGACTTTCTTGGACAGATGGTGGCCGTGTAGCCAACGTTCTACACTGTACTTCACGTTGACGAGGCCACGACCAAAGTAACATTGGAGAGGAGCAGCGTTGATTCGTGCTGTACGTCTTCGTACTGGCTATCCGTATCGAATAGCATTTGGTTTTGTGGACTTCAAGTATTAAAGCCTTAGGAAGGTTTCATTGAGCAAAAGCAATCAATTTTTTCGACAGTATCAGATTGATATCATTATCACCGTGACGTAGGAGGCGACTCCTAAGAATCTACCTGGTCACGCCGACGGCATGTCACCGTGCATATCTGTAGGTTCATAGCTGGAAGGAAGGACCGGGCCTACGTTTGCCCAATTGGAGGACCAGTCCGACGCGGACCGGCGCTAGCCGGCCACGGCTAGTGCAAAACGAAGGGGGACATAAGCCACCTTCCGTAGCCTCGTTCCCCAACGTAAATAGCCTCCCTTTCTTCTAACTACCACTAATTATAAATAAACTATATAACCAATAGTATACTATTTAACTAAGTAAAACCCTACTAATATTAATTAATAGTTAAATTAGTTAATTATAAATAGCAAAGTAAAAGAAATAGTTTACCTTTAAAGCAGTTTGCTAACGGCATATATATTAAAATTTTATAAAAAAAGGTACTATACTAATCTTTATAACTAGCTTTCATTTGTATATTATACTTGCTAAGCATTTTTAACGCAAAATAATATTGCAAATAGCTTTATAACCCCTTTAATAACTATACTTAGCAATATATATATCACTATTTTCGTTATACTTTAAGAACTAATTCTTTTTGCAATAATAATAATCCTTTTAAATCTCACAATCTTTCCTCATTGCATAGTTAAAATATATTTGCTAAAACTTAAAAGATTACACTTTATTACCCTAGCAACCACTTCGCCATTTACCTATTTATACAAAAAACCCCTCTAAAAGCAAATAAAACACATAAGC
This sequence comes from Dendrostoma leiphaemia, assembly GCA_026120015.1. Taxonomy (NCBI): domain Eukaryota; kingdom Fungi; phylum Ascomycota; class Sordariomycetes; order Diaporthales; family Erythrogloeaceae; genus Dendrostoma; species Dendrostoma leiphaemia. The sequence continues at coordinate 1,984 of JALRMF010000119.1, read as the reverse complement.
TAAATTTTTCCAGCATTGCTCCCTTTTGCATAATTTTATTTTATACCCTTTAGTAATAGTTTACTAACACATTAAACCCCTTTTTAACTAATTAACAACTTTTCTTACCTTTTTATATAATTATTAATAATAACAAATAACAAAAAGTCTACCTAAAAGTTAGTCTTTATCTCTAGCAACTTTATATATAAAAACCTTATAAAAAAAGCTAAGTTAATAAAACTAATTAGTTTATTATTAACCTAACCCTTTAGTTTGTCCTTTTTACAATAAACTTAACTAACGCATACTTAATAACTCTAGTCGCAAAAGCAATATATAACTATACTACTAAAAAGCTTTATAATAATAACCTTTTTTATGCCTTTTAAAAGAAATTTAATAAATAAACTAAGGAAATATTTAACGCAGTTAACTAAAGTTTTTATTATAAGTTAAAGAAACTTTTTTATAAATAAAAAGTCTATATTAAAAAGAAAAAGGGTAAGATGGAACAATAATTTGCAGCCCTTTTTACAATAGAAAACCTACCCCCTTAAGATAAGAAAAAGCTTAAGGCAACTACCTTTAAGCCTAGCACCCGCTTACTATCGCAACTATTTAAGGCGGCAAAAGCCCCCTTAACAAAGTCCGTTAAAGAAGCAATAAGATTACAACAACAACCTTCTCTCCTACTAAACCAACTTCCCCCTCCTTCTTCTTAATTAGATTAACCTACTCCTTAGACTTATAACCACCTTTCTTAACCAAAATAGCCTCTTTATTTTAATTAAACAACTATATTATTACCTATATAAGAGAGAGAGAACATTAGAGGATATAATAAACTAGCATATTAACGCAAATCTTTTAACCCGCTTAAAAAACCTATTTATATATATATATAACAAGATTAATTATACTTAGCAACAAATACACCCCTACCTTAAACCCCTCTTTTAAAGTATAACTTATATAAAACTCTCTCTTCTTATTTTACTAAAAATAACCTAATTAACCTTAACCTATTTTCTCTTTTTATAAAGATATAAGATTGCAAAAAAGTATATATAAGTAAACTATATAATCTATTAGATAACAAAGTGCAGATTTTCTTTAGCATTTGCTAGTATATAAATATTGCCGCTAAGCAATTCTACGCTATGTTTCCTTATACCTTTATAAGTTAGGCTAAAACCTACTATATTTATTATATTAAGTAGTAAAATAGCTTTGCAATAATATATTAAAAAATTAAAAAGCACTTTAATATAAAGATAAACTATTACTACTATTATATTAACTAAACCTTTATAACGTTTACTAAGATAAAGCTATAGCTACCTAAGAAAAGCTTTTACAAAGTGCTTTAAGCCTTGCTTAATAAGCTACAACTGTGCTAATGCGCCTTTAGCTTTAATTTTAAAGATAAGAGAGCCCTAAAGATTATAATAATCTAAGCATGCTATAGGGTATATAAACTTAAGCACGCTCTTTTTAAGCTAGCAGAAAAGTATAAGGAATTGTTTTTAAACCTGCGTTTATTAGTTAAAACCTACCTTAATTGTCTTCTTTCCTACTAAATAATTGCTAATAAACTAAATAAAGAGCCTTATAACTAATATTATTTAAACCACTATTATAATAATAACTGTGGCTAAAGCTCTTTTTATAATAGAAGAGGCTTTTATCTGCGTAGTGGCTACCGCAGCGGCAGCTGTAGCAACGGCTGCAACTTTAGCAACTGCAACTATAGCAACCATAGTTAAGATAATTATTATAGCAATTAAAAGAAAAAGTGTTACGTTTATAGCAAAAAAGATTGCTAATTAATTAAACACTTAAACAATAAACACCGCTAGGCAAAGAATTAATATATTGCCTAGTATAAGTTTATAAGCATATTTGTTGGAATAAATGGCATTGCGGCTTCGTACGAGGGCTGGTGGAGATGCCGGTGCCGACCACCAGGGTGGTCCGGCAGACCAGGACCAGGCACGCGTGT